>JAKTYG010000178.1:0-23392 GCA_030564725.1 Chernovozyma sophiae-reginae
GGAACAGCTCTCCGCAGGAGTCTCCATGAAATGGCCCGAGCGGAGCGGTAGTGGATCCCCTACTGTATTGGATCATAGGGGAGTCTTGACGCTCCGCTGGCCGCTACTCGCGGGGAGCCACTGCGTGGGGCCCAGCTCGCTTCGCTCGAGCTTTGGGACTCCCGCAGGGAACATCCCTCCGAGCGGAGCGGTTGAGAACACCTGCGGCTCCCTAATTTTTAGGGGAGTCTTGACGCTCCGCTGGCCGCTACTCGCGGGGAGCCACTGCGTGGGGCCCAGCTCGCTTCGCTCGAGCTTTGGGACTCCCGCAGGGAACATCCCTCCGAGCGGAGCGGTTGAGAACTCCTACGGCTCCCTAATTTTTAGGAGAGTCTTGACGCTCCGCTGGCCGCTACTCGCGGGGAGCCACTGCGTGGAGCTTGGCTCGCTTCGCTCGATGTGTGGGAGTCTCAGAGAGCACAATCACCAGCAACAGTCACCATGAAATAGTCCAAACTGAGCAATGATACTGATTTGAACCACTACTACAGTTTGCTCTCAAGAGGTTATTGAAGCACAGCAGACCGGAGATCGTCATAGACTTGAGTGAAGTCTCCTCGTTGCCCTCTGTAGCTCCAACTCAGGTACTCATTACATGCACTCCAGTATTTTTTTTTTTGGCTTCAACTCGCGCTGGCCCCGTTGTCGTTGGAGTCGCCGGTTCGAATCCTGAAAGAAGCATTTGTTTATGTTGATGTTTTTCTCTTCTGCTACTGCGTTTATTTACTTAAGCTAACAGCAACAGAGCAAAGGTCGGAAATCATGAAGCATCCTCCCGCTTTGATAGTGGATTATCTTCTAGAGAAGACTGCATATGCTGGAAACGATGGGATTTCCTTAACCGACATTTGGCAGGCGGTTGAAGCCTACTTGGAAGAGTCAATGGATGGCTTTCTCAAACAAGCGATATGGCGTTGGGTGTTTTTCACAGGAGAAGATGTAGGATTAGGAGTATACAAGCCTGATTTCCCGGTTGCCTTACCCTTAAATGTAGACTACGTGGAATTTGTGCTGCTTAACGGCTCAGAAGACACACTTGTAATCAAACCAAATGCTGCTACTCAATGGAGATATCTTACTGGACTACCAGACTCGAAACGGCTCCGATCGCAATTGGGAGAGTTTCCTTTCCAGTTGCTCTGCGAGATTGGAAGACATGGACCCAATGGTATATTAACCCCTGATTTGGCGAGAATTACTGGACAGGATCCAAGATCGCTCACTCCAAGATTGAAGAAATTAGAAGAGTTTGGACTTATTATAAAGAAGAGTACCTACAATGAGAAATCGAGACAACATACCAATCTTTGTATTCACAAGAATTTTGCTCAGGATGAAGTTTCACTGGCAATTGCTGATCTTAATGTGGACTTGGAGAGCTCTCGAAATGTCCAGAAAACGAAGCAATTGGTGGTTCAAGCAGCCAAGGATGCGCCCAATCAATTGCGAGGATTCAGAGATTTAAAGGCAGAGCTCAAGCTAGATAAGAGTGAATCTTCACAGAAGTTTTTTCGAAGTATTGTTGAGTACTTGCACAAGCAAGGGTATGTGGAGCGGTTGATGGTGAAGGAATCCGACACCAGCCACTTGGTGTATTGCATCAAATACATCAAAGATTTACCGAAGGATTTCGACGAGACTTCTGAAATTGCGTCTTTCTTTGATGAGATTGCTGGAGAAGGAGAAGAAGGAGAACCAGAGGAACCAGAAGAAGAAGAAGAAGAAGAAGATGATGATGACGATGAGAAAAGAAATGGCCTTTCGAGCGTTGGTTCATCTGAAGAGCAACAAAATGAACTGATCACTGGTCGGCCTAGGACCCCCAGTATCAATAAGATCTTCCCTATTCAAAACCAACTTCAGCAGTTCATTTGTTCCCGCAAGGGAGAAGGTGCTACTTCTATGGAGGTGGTAAGGAATCTCACAGGTGTTTCAGATTGCAGACCTTACATCAAAGCTCTAGAATTACTTACAAGTTTTGTAATTGATAACGATAAACTTAAGAAACTTCGAAGTTATGATGACGATTATGAATCTTATTCAATCATTCGAGGGTACGATTTTGAAGGCAAGTTCAAGTTCTACAGATATTTCACCAGGGATGGTTTCAAGGATTTTTCCGATTTGAAATTGCCGGAACTGAGAGTCAAATCTTCGTCTAAGACCAATTCCATAACCTCCATTCAAAAATTGAACGATATGTACAACAAATCTTTAGGGAAAATTTCTCAATTGTCTCTCAAGGAGGCCACAGGGACATCAAGTAAGAGAAAATTGGATGAGTTGACGGGTAAAGGAACTGGTACTCAAAAGAGAGGAAGACCGAGAAAAATTATCACTTCTGATGCTACTCTCAGCCCTTCATCAATCCTTTCCAATTCAGGTACCGCTGTTTCTACATTGCAACCCAAATCAGCGAGAGGTTCTAAAAAGGGTTCCACAGCCAATTCTAATCAGAAGCCAAGCTCTACCGATGTGGATGTTACTATGGAGGATGCAATTGTTCCAAGTCTCTCGTTGAGCAGCATAGATGAGCTAAAGAAAGTCGGCACAAGAACTTCAACGTTAAGGAGCTCACAGAACAAGTCCGCTGTTTTAATTGGGGCCCATGGAGGTTCACTGTCCACTGCAACTAAGACAGCTCACGACCACTCAAACTCATTAATTTCTCAAGTTTCTGAAGATTCAATGATGGATCAGAAGGCTATGATTGACCAGAAAAAGGTTGCCAAGGAAGGATCGACATCAACAGGGTCCCTTAAGGCTATCAGGAGAAGAGACGCCTTGATGTCCATAATTGAAGAACAAGGAGGGGCAGCTTACACCACTGCCAACTTGTGCCGATTGGTCGATGGGAAGCTTGAGAACTCTACAATTACCGACAAAAAGACTCTTGCTCGTGATATTTCGTTTCTTATAGGGACCAAGAAATTAGAAGCTGAAGATATCTCCATCTCAAGATCTGGACAGCAGATCACGAGGAAGATCTTAACGTTAGCAGATCCAGCCAGTCGTCCTTCTGCCGAGAAGATTCAACAAGTTAGGGAACAGTGCATCAATGACATCGGATTGAAGCCTATACTGAATTTAAGTAGAAGGGTAATTGAAGATAAGGTGACGCTTTTCAACCCCACATACATCAAGACTTCGGAGAGTAGACTATCATCTTTGAAGGTGAAGACAGAAAAGAAGAAAAGAACTAAGATAAAGGAAGAACCAGAAGACAGCAATGGTGGTTCTTTGACTGAATATAATGAACAGTCCACGAGAAGAACAAAGACCAGAATGAGTACAGGCTCCACTAAGGATACGTCAACGACAGAAGAAGTAGAATCACATCCTTATCTACCAAAGAAGAGGAAATCTAAGGGCAAACAAATAGTTAAGACTAAAGCAGAAGTTGGGCCAAATTTTTCAAGGGATAGTTCAAACAGATATCGAGTTCGTGGTACAGACGTCAAGTTTGATCGAGCAGATGCAACAAATTTGTATAGAGCGGTGATCATCTGTCGAAGTTTCAGACGTGGACCCATTGATTTTGGGTCGATTTCAGAATTATTTGAAGACATGACCGTCAATGAAATTAAACGGAAATGGGTCTCGGTAAGGAAAGTGGTTGGAGGCAATTCGGCAGTGATGAGAGAGATTGCAGTGTTTGAGAGAATTGTAACAAAAGGAATTGAAGATGGGTTAGTGTCAGCTTCAGATTTGACTGAACTTGATTATGAATTCTTTCTTTCGCTTTGGAGAGATGCAGACAACTCGATACTTGAAGGCATAGACACCAATCCATTTTATTCCACCATCGAAGCGAACAAGGAAGACTACGAGGTTCTGGAATACAGGAACTCTCGATCTGAATTGTTTGAACAGATTGAGGACAATTCCATGAGACAGAAGGAAATCATTCTTGCAGGAACTACTTTCTACTACCACGATACCGAAGATTCTAACGCGATAGTACCCAAACGACATGATGATCTTCGTACTATTATCAAGGCAACTTTTGCTACCGTGGAAGAAAACTTTTCAAGTCAAGCAGTGAATAATTTGCTTTCAGTATTTGGAGAAGCCGATACTCAACAGGCTTCCACAGATTTGCTAAAGGACAAGGAGGTTGCCTACATTTCGGTTCAAGAATCGAATACTCGATTTGTTTTAACAGAAAAATTTCATAACACTCTTGTTCAAAAAGTGTTTGGTACGAAGTTTTTCAATCAAGCATCACAATTTGTAACCAATATCGATGCCATAGTGGAGTCCAAAAGGGGCCTCATTTTATCTCAAGGAATAGCCAGTGGAGAGGTTGCAGCGCTCATAAATCTATTAGTTGAAGGTCGAGTCAACATCACAAGAATCGATAAGCCTTACAAATTCTCCGGATACGAATCTCGTCTCATTGACAAATCCAAATTGTCCTGTGATATCATTGTCAGTGGAAGGAAGTTAGACAGTCAACAAGTACAAAATTTACAGCGTTTGGTAAAGGTTCCAATACCTACCGGTAGGGCATGTTCTCACATTTGGTTGGATCTCAAGGGAAGTATCAACGTCAAATTATGGCAGAAAATCGTAGTATCTGTGCTTTACAATATTGTATTTAAGCCCGGAATCACTGAACCAGCTTTGTATAAGAAGCTACAGACCGTGCTAAGTGTCAAAGACTTTGAGGAAGTGATCCTGTGGTTGCAAAGAAGTCGATGTGTTGTAAGAGCTGAAGGACTATTTGCGTTACAAGAATGGTATTGTATACTAGGTCATTAACGAGGAATAGATGGGACTATTGTAATGTATGGTGACTGTTTGGCTACAGGTTAGCTGCTGTAGTAAGTACATTGTAATATGGTATTGATGGAGAGGGAGAGGGAGAGGGAGAGAGGAAGAAAAATGAAAACAGGAAATGGTCCAAACAGGGCTAATTCGAGAGAGAGTGGTGATATTCGCTACGTGATTGACGATTGTTCCGAGTGATTGCTGTATCTCTTGCAACCACCCCATCTTATCCAGTTCTGAGTCGTTTATAACGCTCGAATGTCAAAGTTCCAATTTTCGCACCAATTCTCTGAGAGTGCCAACTGATAACAAAACCCAAACTATATACAGGTTGGCTCATCGTAGGAGTAGAACATTTTTTTTTTCACTCATGGTTCTCTATCTTTGTATCAGCTAGAGCGTACATCAGATTGTAACTGTTGCTTAGTATTCACGATAATGGGATTGGCAGGAACCAAGGTAAAACAAAGATTTGGGCTAGACCCTAGAAACACCAACTGGTCCAATGATACGTCCCGATTTGGACATCAATACTTGGAGAAGATGGGATGGGAGCCTGGTAGCGGGTTAGGACTTGTGGAGCATGCCACAACCACCCATGTTAAGGTTTCTATAAAGGATGATAATGTAGGATTAGGAGCCAAATTAGCCAAAAAGACCAAGAAAGACGAGTTTGACAGTGGCGAATGTGCAGGGTTGGACGTTTTCCAGAGAATCTTAGGACGGTTGAATGGTAAAGAAGATCAAATTGCGAAGGAGTTGGATCGTCAGAAAGCTGAGGTGTTGAATGGGAAATGGGGTATGGCATTTGTTAAAGGCGAAGTATTGACAAGCACGTGGGATGCTGATAAGAAGTCCAAGAGAGCAAGAGATGAAGAAGAGGAGAAGCAAGAGAAGAGGGAGAAGAGGGAGAAGAGGGAGAAGAGGGAGAAGAGGGAGAAGAAGGAGAAGAAGGAGAAGAAGGAAAAGAAGGACAAATCCAAGACCGACAAGAAAGACAAGAAGGACAAAAAGGCTGCCAAGACTGACAACACTGATAGTGCAGACAAGAAGGACAAGAAAGACAAGAAAAACAAGAAAGTTAAAGACAGCAAAGACAACATCAACACCCACAAAGTATCCAAATCAGACAAAGTATCGAAAAAGGACAAAAAGGACAAAAGCAGTAAAAAGGTAAAGAAACCAAGGGACCTGAAGATAGAAGAAGCTGTAACACGTGAAAGCATGTTGAAACCAAAGGAAGGACAACACAAAGCCATTGCCTCCAGACTATCTGTCAGGTCCAAATGGATCAAACAGAAGAGAGCATCAGTAATGGATGCCAAATCCTTGAACGAGATATTCATGATTAAGAACTAGCATATGTATAATAGACGACCATAGAAGTTGAAATTCCGTAGAAAACTGACAGAGAACAGAGAACAGAGAAACTGCCACCGTGAGATTGACGACTGTAAAAATTGGACTAGAGAGAAGACCGTTAGCCTTAGAGTGCAGGCTGTTAGTCTTGGATGGCGTAGAACGTAGCTCTTAGAGAGAAGACCGGTGCTCTTAGAGAGAAGCCCGTTTCTCTTAGAGAGTAGACAGTACTTCCTAGAGAGAAGACCGTACCTCTAGAGCAGACCATTACTCTGAAATGCTCGCCACGCGCGCAGTGAAAGTTATCTGAAGCTCCCCAAAAGACGACACAAGTGCCACCACAGCACCAATGCTATCCCAGAAAGCACTCTCTACATATTACAATCTTATAAAATCAACTTTTTAGATATATAGTATCCTATGTATATATATATATATATGTCACTCAAACAAAGAGGAAAGATACTCCACCAATGAAACAAGTCACCATACCTGCTACTGCATAAAGTTCCCCAGAGGAAATTGATTTCTTAAATGACAGAGCTGAACTCTTCTTGGTAGAAGTAGAAGAAGAAGTAGAAGAAGAAGAAGAAGATCCAGATGATGAACTTGAACCAGAACCAGAACTAGAACCAGTGGAACTACTACCACTACCAGTAGCATTGGAAGAAACGGAAGCAACAATTGAAGAACAACTACTTGCAGCAGATGCACTAACAAGAGTAGCAGAACCACTAAAGTCACAAGCCGAACTACTCTTACCATTTTGTTCGTAATATAAGTTCAAAACATATGAAAGTTTTGTCTTATCATCACAGAATGAAACACTACCATAAACTCCTGAAGTACCATTTGCATTGATTGGACTACAATCAACTGAAGCACAAACATAACTGTACAAAGTACTGTAATTGGAAGAACTAACTCCACTATCAACAACACAAGACAAAGAACTTTGAACACAATTACAAGTCTCGTTGTTAGGAGTTGGAGGTAAATTCAGGGATGCAGCCCAAGTGGAAGCAGATGCTGGACAAGCAAGAGTATTGGTTGAAGCAACAGAAGCAGCAGAAGCAAGACTTGGAGAAATCAGGTTAATTTCTTTAGAATAATAAGAGAAATCTTTCAAAGTCAGAACTGAATCTCCACTAAGAGAAATCAAACCATAATCATTTTCTTCTTGGAAATACATATAAACAATACCTCCAGACCAAACATCGGTCATTTCTTGACTGAAAATGGTGGCAACTTCAGTGAATTTTCTTGGACTAACAGCATTACAACCATATTCAGAAAAGAATACTGGGATGGTCAAATTCTTATACTCAGCAGTTCTATCAGAATAACCAGAAGTAGTGAAAGAAGAATCTCCACACCATTCGTACATATTAATACCAAAGAAATCAGCTTTTTCATCCAGAGAACCACAAGAAAAATAATCAGCAATAGCAACTCTGGTGTTAGCATCATCATTAGATGAATAACCAATAGGAATAGCTCTATGTTTGTTATCAGAAAGATATTTTTTCATATCTCTTACAGCAGCCTTAACAAAAGCTGAAGCATCAGTATTAGTATCATTATTAGTAACTTCATTACCAGCAAAGAAACCTAAAACGTTTGGATATTCAACAAACATGTCAATAACATCAGTATAACGATTGTAAAGTTCTAAAGTCCATTCAGGAGAGTCTCTATTAATCGATAAATCTGGTTCAGAAAGATCTGCAATAACGTAAATTCCAGCGTCATTGAATGTTTGCATACATTCATCATGATTAAGAGAAGTATTAACCGCATAAACTCTAATAACGTTGGTGTTTACTTCAGCAAGGTACTTAGCATCTCTTTGACAAGCACTAGGGTCAGCAAGTGGATCAACAAAAGTAGCGGTACTATCATTGGCAGTGTTTTGTTGATAAGCAATTCCTCTTATAAGGAATTGGGTACCATTTTCTGCATAAAAGAACTTATTTCCAATCACTTCAATCTCAGGAAGATCAGAAGCATTGACCAAAGCTAAGAAGAATAACAGAACGAAAGCAATTAAAGAACGAATCATAGTTAGATGAGTTACTGAGTTACTGAGTTATACAAATATCTTTCACTTCCAAACTACAAAAAAAAAAAAAACGAATGGAAAGTCACCACTAAAAGTAATTCAGAAATGTCCTAAATAAAGAAAAACTGAGCAAAGAAAAACGAAAGGATTCTAAAATTATCGGTCGATAGCTTGAGCTTTAATATAAATTGGGAAATCAAAATACAAATCAATCCCAAAGTGTCGAAACGGGAAGTGCTCGTAACAGGGCTGCGGATTTTTCAGCATGGAAAAATAAAAGGGTACGCCAAAGGGGAGACGAAGAATGGGAGGGTAGGGAGAGGAAGAATGGAATAAAATAGGGAAGCTGAAAAATGACGATTTGGAGATTAGTTGAAGAAGTATAGGTTTAAAGTTATTGGGGTTTGAAGATATTGGGTTGAATACATTGAGTTAGGGATATTTACGGGAGGCGATGTTTTTTAGGATTGAATTTGAGTATATGTCTTTGCATCTTTGCACCATTTGAACATGGATACCCTGGAATGGTAACTAAAGTACATTGGGGCTCTACAAGTGTTAAGCGAGAAAACTATCGGTGTAAATAAAGTCACGATGCGATACGCGAGTCGGCCCAATAACGCAAAAAAAAAAAAAAAAAAAAGAAAATAAAACGCCAATGTTGAGGGACCCGAGTAGGACCACCGCCCACCTGGTGGATAAACCAACATTGGAGCCCAGAGATATTAACCCAAAAATAAACAGTTAGGGGGGCTGATGACCATGATAATGCGACAATGCGAGTTTAACTGGCGTGAATGTACGAACTTTGGACACGAATTAGGCAAAATTTTCACGAAACAGACCAGCCTGAATTAAGCTAAAGTGGGTCAAGAATAGGTGAAAAATCGGGCCAAATCTGAGTTCCAGGACTCAGGCTCAGGACTTGGCTCACCACCACCCGAGAACAAACCAGCACAAGGCTCACCACTCCCACGACCCCCCACCAATTGCTTTCCCTTGAAGCTCCACCTACTACCACTGTACACTACCTTCCTCTCTGCAAACGTCACACCACAGCTTGACACTTTTCTCCCAAAAATAACCGACAAACTGGAACATACAATTGGTCTGTGCTTCAACCTCTGAAACACATCTCTACAACAAATCTCTTCAGCACATCTCTTCAGCCATTCACATTCGTTCCATTTCATCTAAATCATGCTCTACCTACACTCTACCTACTTTCATCTCAAGCCTTCCTGGCCCGACCCGTGTTTTCAAGCGTACCAATATTAGAATCCTGTTGCATTCCTCTTTTGGCGAGTAATTCCATCGAGAGACTGTTCACCCAAAATAGGCAAATTGAATACCATATGCAGGCGATGGGGGCTATGTCGAGTATTGACAGTTAGCCATTGCTCAGCCTGGCACTACTCAGCTGGTCCGGGTGTCCAGTCAGAGCTCGAAATTATGAAGAAACGCTATATTCTACCGCATTTCATCCTAGTGTAGAGGTTCACAACTACTCCGTCGGAACGTGTCAGAGATGTCTTTGAGCCATCGACTTCTGGAGGTACTTAGCCGTACCCATCTGACGTGTTGGATGGCTCAGTTCCCGTAGAGAACAGCCCTCCGCAGGAGTCTCCACGAAGTGGCCCTAGCGGAGCGGTAGGCAATGGTCACTAACTGTAGAGGAACTAGGACGCTCCGCTGGCCGCTACTCGCGGGGAGCCACTGCGTGGAGCTTTGCTCGCTAATTCTGGGGAACCCATTTCGAGCTAGCATAGTTCGTCATCCTCTTGGTGTAGTCTTAGTAAATTTGTAAGACGTGATCGTCATTGAGTCTTCATCTGCACATGGAGCTACCATTAAGACCTTCTTCTTGTGTTGATAGTTCGAGTAAATTCACGAGTTGGATTGCCGTATTCAGTGGTCAACTCGCTTCTGATTTCTTGCCGCCAATCTGTCGCGCCTGGTTTGTTTTTGTTGACACTCCGAGAAATCGACAACTTCTGCCCTCGCTAGATAGGCAACCTGGAGAATTACCGACCCCCTACGTAGACAATAGGGAAGCGGAACACATGTTGCAAGACTTGGATAAGATATGTCTGTCCCTAGAGTTGTATCCTGGCTCCAAGATCTGATTGGGTATCAATTTTTGAAGTAGATGTGGACTGCAATTCAATTGTGCACTAATCGAACTCTCTAGAGTTGTCACATTCTGTAATCTCCTCTCTGTGTGCCAGTACTTGTCTGTGGTCAACAAAGTGATCTACAAGTCTGTATTCGAGTAGTCTGTGGTCTGGTATCTGTGTACAACTCTCTGTGCTCTCTACTTCGTCCGCTCTCTACAACTCTGTCTCTATTTGAACATGTAGTACTCTATATCTTGTCTACTCTCTCTCATTCACACAATCACAATCACAACCTCAACTCCATTCTCCCAATAACAACCAAACTATGAGATACTCAATTCTATTCACCACTGCTGCTACTGTACTGGCAAGTCTTCTAGTCTCAGAACAAGGCACATACGTCAACCCCAATCCAAGACAATACGACAATTGTGATGCTCAGGATTTGGTGCTCCTTTCCTCTTGTTGCAACGACGTGTTGAGCAAGCTTGACGATTGCAAAGCCGATGATCTTGCTTGCGAATGCTGCGCCCTCCAATCAATGAACAAAGAATGCTACGGGTTGTGTCCTGGTAATGCTTCCAATAACTTTCTAACTGCGATGTTTGACGATTGTCTGAAGTTTAACGACGTTAATGCTTGTGATCTCCCATTCAAGAAAGAAGATGGGATCCCGCCTTCTGCGGTGAGCAAGCAAAAGGAAATAGAAAAGGACTTGCCGCACCAAGGAACATCTGTAGTTGTGATATCAAAGGTTCAGAATGCCCAAGAGCTTCTAGAGGAGTTGGAACTGACTGCAACCAACGTCGAAGTCCAAGATCCAGTTCTGGAAGTTGTTGAAGAGGTTTCAATCTCTGAGGCAACCATCCCTCTTAACATAACCAGCTACAACACTACAAACGTGTCAAGTAAGTACTAATGGTCCAATCAGCACCATAATTAAAGAACCTGAATTTTGACTTGAACTTCAGCTTTCCATGCCAACTTTGCTTGCAACTATTTTCTTGCCATTTTTCTCCGTAAAAAAGGGCCCAAATTTTGCAACACATGAGTCGCTCTCCTTCATTCCCTACTAACAAAAATATAGTCCACAGCTGGGAAAATTCTGCTTCCTCTGCCCATTGGAACATAATGCTTACCTGTGTCACTGTCATCGTTGCCTCGTCTATTTTAGGTCACTATGCAACGTAAGCCATCATCTGTTCTACTGCTAAACGTCTCTGTATTTCGCTTTTCTCCCCAATATACACCACCCCCCCTCCTCCCTTTCTTCCATTCTCAACTCCAGAGTAGACTCATTGGCTCACATTCATCCAATCCAAAGTGTACTTGATCCCTTCTTCAATACTAACCGCAGGCTTATAGTCAAGAATTTGCTTAGCACGACTGATATTATGGTAACGTGTAGCACATACAACTCGGACTCTGAACGGAGTGAGTCCTGCTTCCTTGCCGGTGAGTTTCGCGAAAAATGACGACAAGTAGCCGAGTACAAGCGCTACCGACCGATTCAATACAATGTTGGTCTTATCAATATGACCGTCTGCTTTCCATACCGTACGAGCCAAAGTCCAAAAATACGTTGGGGTGTCGTTGGTGATAAAGAAAGTTTTTCCTCCCAATTTAGAAATATACCCAGGATTCAAGATCTTTTGTGCGGCCAATACATGAGCATCAGCTACGTTACCAACGTAAGTCCAATCGAACAAATTGTTATTGTCTCCAAGTTGGAACTTGGATTGTCCAAGTTTGGCAGCTGCTCTCAATCCTGGAACCAATTGACGGTCTCCAGGTCCGAAAATTCCTGCTGGTCTCAAACAAACCGTCACAAGTCCATTGTGATCATTAGCTTGCATCACATCGGTCTCTGCGATGGCCTTGGTCTCGTTGTATCCATCCATATGAACATCTGGATATGGCCATGATTCGTCGGCATTGTAAACATCTTGACCGTTAAAAATTACTCCTGCCGATGAAGTGTATACCAACGCCTTCACCTTGAGTTTCTTGGCTACCTTGATGATGTTCTCGGTACCTTCTACATTGACCTTCTCATATATATCTTGAGCTAACCCGTGCATTGGAGAAGCAGAATGGACAATCACATCACATTTGGAGAGCTTAATGGCATTAGCAACGTCATCCTCCGAGGTCAAGTCTCCCTGATGGAACGTGATCTGGTCTCTAGGAAATGTAAAATAAGCAGAGATTTTGTCTGGAATTGGGCGAATATCAAACACATGGATGGCAGTGCTGGGACTATGTCTGTGGAATTGTTCAATCAAGTGGAGCCCAAGAAACCCGGCTCCACCAATCAATAGAACTGAGGATAAATCAGACATGGTGTTATGGATCGTTCACGGTAAGTTAGAAGCTCTTAGGGCAAGTCAAGAAGGAACTGGAACACTGTACTGGAAGAAGAACAAGAAGAAGAACGAGAAGATGAACAAGAAGAAGATCAAACTCACGATCCTTCCTGTGAGCGCTCGTATAGATTTTCGATAGTGCGACTTCTTGTGCGAATCGGCAGTTGGGAGTTCTGGTGAGACGTTCTGGTGAGACGTACTAGTGAAAAGAGACCCTCTCAGAAGCCAGCAGATCTTGACAATCTTGACAATCTTGACATCAAAGTCGACTAATCTAGTTTACTGACGCAGATCGGCAACTAGCTTTTTGGTGCAAGAATATTTCATCAACGAACACCCTTACAGGGTAGTGTCTTGTTTCTTCAAGTTTGTCCCTTGGGGGTAAGATCAGTAGCATTACGCTAAATATCGCTCTACTTTAGTGAGATTCGCGCTAAAATCTCAGAGACGGTTCACCTCTTCTTACAGCGAGGAGGGGACACCAGCTTCTAAACAGTAATCTTAAATGCACTATTACTCTACTTCTATATATCCATACCTACAGTTGTTTGTCGTGTCCATCCTCTAGCAACTGCTCAAAACTCAAACATCGACTTGTACAACTCAACCTTGGCCCCGTCAAGCGCTACCTTCTGCTGCTGTACCTGTGGGAACGTATAGTCTACACCAATTGTCGCATTCCAAGCCATAGAAGGACCCGTGGATGAACCTTCCAGAGCAGAGAACGCAAATGGTTTGTTCTGTTTTGTATCGTTTTTCAGCACCGGGACCGATTGCTTGTCAGCGGCAACACCAAAGCTGAAGAGAGAATTGGATTTGCCAGTGGTGGTGGTGGCACTGACTGGCGCACTGGGAGGAGTGATTTTGGATGTGAATGTGAATGCTGATGTGGGAGGAACAGCACCAGGAACAACGCTACTGCTGAAGTTAAATTTGGTGCCATTGTCTTTTGAAGTTGACTCTGAGAACTTTCCTGTGGGTATGCTGTTCAAGGTTGTGCCGATAGCTGCTGGTGCTGCTGCTGCTGCTGCTGATGCTGCCGCGACTCCTTTCTGGCCGCCAACCGTTTTCAAGTCTTTCTGAATTGAGTCGGTTGCATTCTCCTTCGTCTTTTTGCTCTTAATCTCCACCGCTTCTGGCTTAGTCTCGACCTCAGGCAACTTCTCGGATTGATCAAAAGAAATAGTCTTTGCGATATCTGCTGCTGTTAATCGTTTCTTCACCGGAGTGGCATCGTCCTCAATCGCTCTCTTTGGTCTTGAATACGGACTAGAGAACGACTTGATATCTGAATTGTTTCCTTCTTGTGACTCTCCGTTTAGTATAGACAACAAAGCATTGGCTGTATTACTTAGCGGCTTTGTAGATTGAGAACAAACTTGAGGCGAAGGTTGCACTGAAACACTCGTGGCGGTCCTTTTTCTGGCAGAAAAATTGGGAGTTCTGATTCGGGTCCTATAAGGAGAAGGTAAACCTGAAAACTGGTACACCCGTTTCACTGAGGGAATGTTGGTTGATGCTCTGCCATTGGAATTTTCATTCACTGTATGATAAATCGGCTTGTATTCAGGAGTGGAGAACACGGTGGAATTGTTTTTCAAGACTCGCTGAGGATGAGGAGTGACAAAGACGTTGGATGTTGAGCTAGCTATGGATGTATCCACATCGTCTCCGGTCGATGAATCGAGGGCATGCGGTTGGTTTCCGCTTTGAGAACGATCTTGTTGGTTCATTGAACCCGCTGTGATATCAGCAACAGAGCGACCGGCTCTGGTTGCGGGCGTATTCTGGCGGGACTTGGCCAATAGTGACACCACTCCTTCATATTCTACATCTGTAAGCGGCTTGTCCCCCTTGGCCTTGAAGAACGAAGTTAAAACATGACTGGGAGTCTTAAACTTGGAAGTTGCCGCAGAACTGGGGCGTAATGGGGTGTTGACCACCGGCTCAGGCAACTTGAACTGATCGATTACAGGAATCGGCGGCCCACGGTTGGAGCTATTACCCCTGCTGCTACTGGTGTTGGGAACTCCAACATTGTCTGAAACGTCGTGGCTAGACTCATCTCCAACTGCTTGAATATATTCCTGATTCAGCACTGCGCTAGCCCTTTCATTATTGTCCTGTAAGCTCTTGGATTCTATCCCCTGATGTCCATAGGTGCTGCTCCATAGAGACGATGGAGTGAGAAACTGCTTCATCTTCGAAAACAATCCGCTGCTGGGTCGCGCATAAGGTGTGGAAGCTGTCTTCCGTACCCGGTACGATTGTATCACACGACGATTATCCATGATTGATGATGTAGCTAAAGATCGACGTCCGGTAAAGCAACTCAAGTGTTGGAAAAGCTTTGGATTTGGAGGAGTTTGAGAATTTTTTGGTGATAATATGGTTTGCTATATGCAGGTTGCTTGGGTTACCATCAGAATACCCTTTTGCTGAACAGCGACGAAACTGTTCCTGATGATGAGATAAAGGGTGTAGCGTCTTTCCTAGTTGTTTGAAGTGATAAAAACACTTGCTTTGAGTTCTTTTTTTCGATATCTGTCTGCTTAATACTATGTGCTTGGAGCAACCGATTTCCAATTCAAGATTTTCACGTGACTTCAATTTGCTTCAAATTTTTGAATTCTTTGCATCTCCAGGAGCGCCTTTTCAATTTGAGGTTTAATGACATCTGCTATAGAGTTATCTACATCAATTCTTCATTTGTAGGAAGGTGAGCTTTATGTAGCAACTCTCGGTGCTCTCTATTGAGCCCGAAGAACTTATAAGTGTTTGCATAACTTTTACATAAATGCACTCTGGTCCACTTTGATACGCCCATCTAATGAGATTGACATTAGCGGAAAAGCTGCTTCTCCAGAAGAAGCTAGCGGCTCAATTAGCGCTGGAGTCGCAATATTTAGCGCACTTCTCGCTGTTTTACCCAGTTTCTGGCTCAACCCCGCTAAACTCCACCGCATCTTTCTCCCTGTCGGGCGCTCTACTCAATGCACCTCAAGAACGCGTACAGAACTCCAAAACACAAACCGATCGCTTTTTTTTTGCAGACATAAACAAAGAGTCGTCACTCCTCTGTTTCCCACATTACACCACCATCTAAAGCATGAATCTTTGTACAATATGCTGGACTATATATCTGATTCCGACAGCGATGGTGGACGATCTCTTTTGGATCCTCTAGCAGTTTCAGCTGTTCGAATAGCACGCACACTCTCAAGACTACCTCCAGACAAACGTGAACAAGTCACTCAATCCTTAACTAGAGCTGGTTATAATACTTCTGAAGAACCTGTTGCTGCTGATACTTCTCGAGAGCTGGAAGATGAAGCATCTTCCTTTTACACATCTAGAGCTTACAACATAGACGAGCTCTTCTCGGATATCACTTACGAGAGTGATGAAGCTCAGGAGGATCCCAAACAGAGTCCTTCTCAATTACCTGAGCTCAAGCCCTCAACATCTATTGTTGGTGACATGTCTGGCATAAATACCCAAAACCAGCCTGATCAGGAGGGTCTGAATAGCTACGGAAGTCAACACGATCTGCATTATCTGAAGAGTCAACAGAGTCATCATTCTGGCTCTGTTTCAGGAACCGGTGACTCTGAGTCCATTGAACTAAGCGAACTTGACCTGGCTGCACTTGAAGAACAGGAGAATGCGAACCACTTGATGGCCTATCTTGGTTCAAAACATGAAGTTCCCAATCGAAGAGGTCTTAGAAATAGAAACTTTGCAAATACTCATCCTTATCTAGCAGACAGTGCCGAATGGATGGGATTAGCAGACAAGGAAGTTCTAGATGATCTCTACAGGGAAAACCAAGACGTTGAATTGATCGTCAAGATTTTAAATCACAAGTACATGCGATACAAGAGGGCTTATCCAAAAGAAGAACGATATCGATCCAAGAACTTTTATGCATTTCTAGGCAAGGGCCGACAGCAGCATCAGGCTGACGATGTGCAACATGCAACAGATAACTATCTGCAAGACACAACACAGCAGGACTCACAACGAGAGTCTCAGCAAGAGTCTCAGCAGGAGTCTCGGCAAGAATTTCGACAAGAATCTCGACAAGAATCTCAACAATATCATTATTCAGTTCCTAGCCAAGTCGATAAATATCTAAATGAACATTGCGATGATTATGGATCTCTGTTTAGTCCTGTGGAGCCAAACTCAGATCGATTCGAGCAAGACATTTATGACTTACCATTGCTGCAGAGGTCAGACCATAGTACTGACCATTCCTCATCCTCTGAAAAGGATCAACTAATGTCATCTGATGAATTTTCTGATGAGGAGGTGGTGGTACAAGTTGGCGGAAGACTTCTCAAAGAGAAAAGTGTTCTCCGAGGAACATTACCCGAATCTGCAAAGCGATTAGCCATTTATCAGCCGAGATCTACTGGTCTGAATTACAAGAAGAAACCCAAAGTAATTCAATACAGAAAAGGTCTTGCTGTTAAAAAAAGAGGCTCCAGCAAGGGAACATCACCAACCAGCATAATGAACAATTTTGTGGATGATCACATTTACAGTCAGGAATATGAAGACGTGAATCGCTCTCTAGTTGAACTTAATTACCATGTTGGAGACAGTGATGAACAAGCTGCAACTAGAGATTCTGATCACCCCGCAACTAGGAATACTGAGTCTTCAAGCTCTGAAGATTCTGATATTGAACTTCATGAGCAGAATGACAACTACGATGGACTCCAGATTCAAGAAGACTGGGAAGTGGTTGAAGCTGACAGGGTTGATCCAATGTTTGCAAATCCACCTTCAAAAAGACCATCTCGACAAAGGAAACCAAAGTCTGATTTCATTAAGCGAAGGAAGCTAGCTCTGAGAAGAATCCCAAAAAGACCTAGCAGTGTCAGACAATCAATCTTGTTTCCTAGGCCACGATATGGTTTTGGACAAGTATCTCATACGAAATTGAAAAGCTCTGGAAATAAACCCAATGGTCCTGCTAGGCTTAATGACTATCAACATCGCCTTCCTCTTGTTCAGATATTTCCTGAAAACACTCTGGATGCCAATTTGATCCCAGAAAATGCAGCAGCAATTAAAAATCATACCATGAAGGGCCCTGCCAAGATCGTTTCCAAGATCAACATAAAGAACGTTTTAAAAAAGGATTACTTGTTTTCCCGAAACCCAATAGCATCAACTGTATCAATGGAGGCAGAAAGTCACAAGAAATTCGTGCATCCAATCAGGCTTTCTGGACTTAGATCTCGTAAAGGTCATCTGGATCCCGAGATTGGTATGTTTGCGTATCAGCATCACCATGGTTTGGTGGAATTCCCCAAGGGTTTTATTTTATCGCAAGTTGACTCTTTCAAATTGGAGTTGCTAAGACACGGCTACACAAAAATCTTGAACACAGATTTTGTATTCATCACTCTTTTAGGGATGGAGTATTCGTTTTCGCTCTTGAATAAGGTTGAATCTAGTGATACTTCCCACAAGTTGCTCCGACACTTATCACGGATCCTTAACGATTGGAAAGTACTAACTAACCCAGGGTTGGAAAAGGAAATTTATGGAGCTATTCGTGGAATTATTGAGTGGTTTCTTGTGTTGCAGGAGCTTCCACAGGATAGTAATTGGACCACTTTGAACAAAATATTGTTAGATTTTGAGAATAGGGAATTAGTGCAAATTAAGTTGCCTTATTTGCCCTATTTTATCCTCCTTTTATACATCTTTGAACAGATTCTGGATGGACAGGGCCTTCATAGGAAGAAAAGGACCACAAGTTTTACTAGAGCGTACTTTCGTCTTTTGTTTGAACTGTTCACCGCCAAGGAGTTTCAATCCAGAATAAAACCTCTCTCCGAAGAAGGAGGGATCATTTCTATGGGCTTTGAGTCTCTCTATATAATCTACATCATTGAAAAGGACAACTGGTGGACAAGGATCGAGGAGGCAACCAAAAAGTTGAGGGTTGCTGACTTCAATGAACATCTTGACATGTTGTATCTCTTATCAACTTTTGTCCCCAAATCCATACACTCATGGCAATGCTTCTACGTGACATATCGGGCCATCTCAGAGAAAGAGCACACATTCTCAGACTCTCATGACAAATTTATGGACATTGTGTTTCTTCTTAAGCACCGACTTTCTTGGCCCTTGGAAGAACGCCTAATCACCATGATATATTCTCTCACGATAACTGCAAGGAAGTTCTCCAATTTTAACGACGAATTGAAAATTCCCCAACTCATGGGCAAGCTTATATCCAGAGATAGCATCCCTGATACTTCCTTCTTTGAAAAATTCATGTACCTCTTGTTCTGTTACGTTTCGGAACTTCCCTTAGGTGCTATTAAGAAAAAGTTGATATCCAAGTTGTTTACCTCAAGTCATTATATCTATGGACCTGACCGCAAGCATTTTGCTACGTATGTCAATCGATTCAACTTCATACTATTGCTAACCCAGCTCTCAAACGTTGATCTCAACGGTCAAGTGACTGATTTGATTCTTCATATACAACATTCGGGTGACTTAGAGATATTCAAAGTTACTTGCCAAGGGTTGGAGATATACTGCGATGTCCTTGAAACAAGGGAGATAGAGCTACCTTATAATTCATATTCGATTTTGATGTCCCAGATTGCCGACATCTACAGCAAGCGGAAGTACCACGAGTGTCTAACATTGTGGAATCAAATTAAATATCTGATCACCCATCGATTTTTGGATCAACGTCTCCTTACAGATGGCACTGGACCTATTTCATTACTTACAGTCTTGAACGGAATTTCGTCATTATCTACTTTGGATGACCGAATGTTACTCGATATCCATAAGCTCATTTATGAATGTCTTGTTCGGTTGAAAGGCTCATATTTTCAGTTGCCTTCCCTACTACTTGGTTCCATTTACAAGCGAAACTTGGATATTTTGCAAGCTCAAATGGGTCGGTTACCTTCGCTCAATATCGAAGATGAACTTCACATATCATTAGTTATCGAGTCCTGTATCAAAATATGGATCTTGTGTACCTCTGCTGATACTAAAATAAACTGGAACGAACTCATTTTCCAGAAGTTTCCTTATCTTGGTAATGTGTACCTGAGGAATAAATTCAACTTATTTTTCTACAACGAATTGTTATCATTCTTAAACCTCGACGAATACATAGACACCTATATTGTGGTCCTTCTACAAAATCTAGTGCCGGGAGTGAACTCAGATTATCAAGCCAAACTTTTGAACTCACTTAGTTGCACCAACATGCCTGTGTTTGCATTTAAGAAAGATATATCTCTACTTCCATTGACAAACCAACAATTTGCAAGTATGAAGCCTACGCTTCTTAAGATTTTTCTCAAGAATATCATCATCAATTCAAAGATCCAGGACCAGAATAAACAATACTATATTAAACAATACGTTCAGGCACTTCTTAAGCAGCATGATGCAACTTTAAATAAAGATGATTTTATGAAAAGTGTTGATATCTTGCAAAAAGCTGCTCAGCACTACTTGAAGCAGGATCTGGACTTCAAACTTTTGGCCCAGAAACTAGGACTACTGCAATATGAGGTGGATACTTACGCCTGGCTAGGTCTCCTGCTAGAGAAGAAGTTGACCATCTTCCATTCAGAACTTATTACGACTATTGCTACCACCCAGAATTACACTGCCTGTCTTAACAAGTTTACAAAAATTGGTGATATGGAGCTCATATACCACTTGATTAGTGTCTACATGAAGTCGGTATCGATGTCGCAAAGTGAAAATTGGATACTTCTCTTTGTATTATTCACTTACTTAGAAGACTCCTTGCAATCATGTCGGATTAATATCACTGATGGGACATTCAAGAACTTTTTGTCTCTGATAATAGAACTTGGATTCCTCAACAAGAAGGTGGTTGAATATGAATTCGAAAAGTATCAAACCAATACTTTCTATGTGGTTACCAATTTATTCAAAAAGATCTCAGTAGTGTTTGATGGATATAAGGATAAAGACCAATTTAGAGATAAGGTACTAACATACGTGGAAAATTACAACGAATCGACCGTTTACAACCTGGTGGATGATTTTACTGAGCCATATTCATCCATCAGACCATTTGATATCAAAAATACTGGTCCAAGTGATTTGAAAGGAAATAGTAATATTCAAATTGGGTCCTCTGAAATAACTGAGGCAATATTGAAAGAAGCAATGTCCAATCTTGTCAATCTAACTGTTGATATAACCTACGACTCCCTTCTAGAGTTTACATTATAGCCATTTGGCTTTTGCATTAAATTTTGTGTATTAGACCACCCACTTTGCATACTACAATACATAATCATTACTCATTCATGGTTGTACAAGAAATCAATCATTGGAGGTTTCTTTGACTCTTTATCAACTTGATCTCCGACTCCAACTTATCTCTGCCTTTCTTCACATCCAATAACGCCACCACAGCTCTTAATAGAGTATCATATTTAGACATGGTCTTTCTGGTAGGCATTATTGGTTTCCAATTAGTACCGCCAGCAGTTGGAATATCTAACTCCTGAAGAAGATTGTTAACCGATTTCAATACAGACTGTCTTTGTTGCAAACCAGGTAACCTTTGAGCTGAACGTAAAGTAACTCCTGGAGTAATCTTTTCACTGGCATGGTAATGTAACCCGTAGGCTTCTTCTTCCTTTACAGTTAATCTTTTGGCAAGAAGCTGTTGAATAGCACTAGGCTCATTCTTATTGCCTTGAAGTGATTGGTTCTGCTTTAGCATTCCTGACAAGTACTGTTGTAAGTGGGTTTGGAAACTTCGTTCTTTCTTGAATGAAGAGGACGCAGCTATCGGTATAGCAGGAGGAACAGGATCACTGTTATTGCCTGTGCTACTACTCCCAGTTCCTGAGTTGTTATTTGCCTGTTTCTGGGCTTGGAGCTGTTGACGTTTCTTCTGGTGTTTATCCAAAATCATCAAGTTATTATACAAATTGGCCAATCCTTGGGAAGATTGATACTGTTGAACCGACTGTGAAGTTTGGGGAGAGTCTAGTAAATTGAGAAGGTACGATCTTTCAACAAGCATTTTCTTAGCAGCAAGCTCAAATCTTCTAGCCTCTATAACTAAAGATTCTTCTTCTGCTATTTCTGCTGGGGTCCGCTTAAGAAGATTTTCCAAGTATTGTTTCCTTTCAATTTCCTTTGATTTGGAGAAACTTCGAAGTGAATCAAGAAGATTTGGATTGGAATTTGATCCTAACTGAAGTATCTTGTAACATACTCTGTAAAAATGTTCTTTAAGATCCTCCTGTGATCTTTCTATAGGATAAGTGTATCTATCGTAGATGAGGGGCCATTTCAATTCGAACGCATTGCAGAGCTCAAAAAGATACACAGTTTCTTCGTACGACCATTCTTCGGGCAATTCTATTTCTTCTTGTTCCAGCCCTTCATCATTTGTTGGTACAGAGGCGGATGTCAGAGACGTTGCAACCGCAGTCGAACTCTTGGACGAAGTCAGGGAAGTTTCGGGCTTCTTTTCTGCTTTGTCCTCATCTTTCTCACCACTTTTTTCTTTTTCTTCAGGGGTATCTTCCAAGGGCACTATCTTCTTGTCTTCAACTTTTTTCGTTTCCTCAGAACCGGAAGAAGAGGTTGAATCTCCAGAAGAAGACGACTTGGAATCCTCCTGAGACGAACTGGTAACTACTTTCGTACTACCAGAGCTCTCTACAGTCTCTCCTGACACGGTCACACCTGTTGAAGGCGCTCCAGTCACAGGAGTCCCAGGTTTTTCTTGCTTTTCTGCCTTTTCTTTCTCTTCTTTTCCTCGTTGCTTTTCGGCAGCTCTTTCTTTCAATCTCTTCTTTTCGGCAATAATCCGCTCTCTTTCTAACATTTCGGCCTCCCTGAATTCCTCCAAGTATCCAATATATGTGCCTTCATCTACAAGTTCAGGGAGACTCAATTTCGTGTTGAATTTATCGAAAAAATAGGGCTTACCTTCGTCTTGTTCCAATAACTCTTTGGAACCTTTCACCCAATGATAGAAGGGAGCACCATTCAGATTCTGGGGCTTGAACGGCATTTTCGTCCAAGGAGAAGGCTTGGCATTGATTCTATCTCTCATTCTGTTGTTGTTTGCCACATATGAGCCTCCAGTCAAATTTACTGGCGGAGTGTTAGGTCCCAAAAGATTGTAGAGCTCTCGAGCCATTCCAGTTTGTCTCTGTGAACCAACGCCATTCTGGTCAATCTTTTGTTTCTTCTTCGCTGGTTGTTGGTAATCTCTCTGCACATTCAACACATCAAGAATATCATTTGCAGACATGATGCGTCTTATGGCTCAAAATAAATTGAATAGTAACGAAGCAAGAGTAAAAAGAAGCTCAACCGAAGTCAAGTTGGTTTCGTTATTTGAGGTTGTGGTTGTAGGCGATGAAGGACGGCAGGTATCTCATAATGAGTAGGACACGACCTGCGACTTTCAATGTTTTGGCGACTTGGGTAACTGGGGGACTCCACTGCAGACTCCACCACTACAGACTCTACGTTACTATGGCATGACATCTCTCTTCTAGACCTTTTCCAGAACTCTACAGCTTCAAAACAGACATTCTTTAATACTCTTGAGATATCATTTGAAATTGTACATGAAGACATAAATTATGTATGGGCTGTGGGGG
>JAKTYG010000179.1:0-23260 GCA_030564725.1 Chernovozyma sophiae-reginae
GATAGTTTCAATAACCATCCACCTCAATCTCTAGCTACGTATCTTTCATCTGGAGAACGATCTTGCGCCCTAAGTCTTGAGTCTGGTTTAGCGGACCGTTTACTTCAAACTACTGATCAGAGTTAAATTTTTGCCCTAAAAGGCGCGGTAATTTTGGGAGCATAACGTGAATTTTTCTCTCTTTAGCGTCGTGCACAAATACGCGACCGGACTCTTTGCAACCATTGGCGTTGTTTTGGTTTGAATGTTTGATCTCCATCATCATCATCATCATCTTCTTCTTCTTCTTCATCACCGCATTCTTTCTATTCTCAATCATTGAATCAGGGCGATCTCAAACTAACCACTAATATCACCCTATTCAACCTTAGAATTCTCATCTAACCCACCCGCTGGACTTTGTTTAATGACTGACATCAGTGTGTACATCACCTCCGATATAACTTCCTCAGAAAGGAGAATTTCTCCCCAGTGGGACCTTTGGTACTTCAAAACCAGACTTGAATTAATAACTGGCATTGAACCACGATTTCAAACTATTATCGTTTATCCCAACAGCTCTTCAAATGAGTCAATTATATTATCAGATAGTGGCACGTTCTCAGAATCAAGTGATAAACTAATTCTTTTATCCAGCTTCCGCATTACTCCATATTGTAGAATTCATATCCGTGACGATAATCCAAATTCGACGTTGGCAGAGTTTGCTGATACTGGAGAAAATTCCAATGACGATGATATTGAATTTAAACTCTCGGAAGAAGAATATGCCAAGAAGACTGACACAGTACTTAACTGGAAGAAGACGAGTCAACTTGGTCGATTTGATCCTACATTTAGTTCAATCCAGAAGAGAAATATCCAAGAAAATTTAGAGATTTCTTCGACTATGTCTGTAGGAGATCGGTGTCGAATTATCAACATCCAAGGAGAGAGAAGAGGAACAGTTAAATATGTAGGTAAAATTCAGGAATTAGATAAGGGAGAAAACATCTGGGTTGGTATAGAGTTTGATGAACCTTTAGGGAAAAACGATGGAACCATTAATGGAACCAAAATTTTTGATTGTCGCCCTAATCATGGAAGTTTTGTGAAGCCAAAACAGGTAGAAGTAGGAGATTTTCCAGAAATTGATCCATTTGGAAGTGACATGGACGAAGACGAAATTTGATACGTTTCTGTCATAAGAAACACAACGCTTGAAGTTCTCATAAGTGCGCTTCTTTCAGTCAGAGGAAGCTAGGTCAAGATTGAATAGGTTAGAAAGAGGGATTAAACTACTTATAACAGTGGCTGAATTGAGAAAATTGTCTACAAATGACTTTTCATCTATTTATTCTATCCGGAACCACCAATTAATGTGCCCATCTTTTGTATTCTAAACCCATTTCGTTGTTACTAATCATAGTAAGAAAAGTCGTGTGTGGGAGGCTCGGAAGGTGAACTTTTTTGCCATTTTGGCTGGATGCTCAATCAAAATCAAAACCCAAACCAAAACTTTGAACTTACTTACTACTGATATTCAAAGCAACAAAGCATATTTCAAGATGTTTGAGTTCGTTTTTGACTACGTAGAAAGAGATAGTTTTGTTCAGTATCTTAGATTAACTGTCTTTGTTGCTGCTTACTTAATTTTTAGAAAATATTATTCCCAATGGGCTAAGATGAAACAGGTTGAAAGACAACTTAAACTTGATAAATTAGAAAAAGAAGAAAAACCAGAAAAGGATAGAAAGAAAAGAGAAGAACTCGAAGAACAATTGACTAAAGAAGCATCAGCTTTTGGTTGGGGTAAGAAAACTAGAAAGAATGTTAAACTTACCGAAGCTAAACTTGAAAGTAACTTGACAGAATTAAGAGAAAGACACCAGACTGCATATGATGCAGCTGAAGATAATGATATTGAAGATCTTTTAGAAGATTAAAGAATGGCATTGAGTATTAATAATAGCAAAAAAAAAATTGGACATAGCAAAATAAGAAATGAACAATCATACTATCTGATTTAATTGTACAATGTCTTTTCAAGATTGTTATCTGATTCTAACCAAATTGGTTGATATTCTCCCATAAATGTAAAATGCTTGAGACTCTAAGCTGAAGCTTTTTTTTCTATAATCCTCTCGCACACGTACCGAAATGGCAATTAGGATCTTCAACCAAAATCACATATTACATGCAGGCCTTTAACTCAGACTCTGATAGCATTTGAATAGATATGAATAAACCCCCTCCAAGGTTAAGTTATGGATATATCAATGTAGCCAATCTGTACAACACTGTAATACTATAAAGAAGAAACGGTACCACTTTTGTTTTTTGATTTTTGAGGAAATGATGTTAATGCTGGTCTCTTGTCCCACTAAAATTCCTAACTTGTCTCATCAATCATTTAGTCACGTGACCGTATCTGAAAATTTCCGAGTCCTCATCTCAAGCACCGTACAAAGTATACTAGTTGTGACCATTATAAAGCAGTACCTTCTCAAGAAAAAACATATTCATTTAGTGTTTCATAATAGAAAACTTTTGTCCAGTAGCATATAAAGATCATTTAGAATGGCTGGAGATCCATTTTTATCGGATCCTTCAAAGAAAAGAAAGCGTTCTAGACCAAATGGTACTAGTTCCAGAAGTAATGGCACCAGTTCTAGAAGTAATGGAAATACTTCCAAGACAAATAATAAGAGATCCCAAATTCAAGATGAAGAAATTTCTGGAGGAAGTGATTCGGATGACGAGCAAGGAAATGTTACAGTAGATGAAGATGAATTAGAGGATGATGTGAATGCGAATGAAGAACAGCTCTCATCAGATGAAGAGTTTGCAGATGAAAATGCTGCGGATAAAAGAAGAAGACTTGCTAAACAATATCTTGATAACTTGAAGAATAATGAATTTGAAGGACAATATAATGATTTTGATGCCCAAGATCTTGATGATGATATTCTTTCGAGAAGATTACAAGTTGATGTAGCAGAACAAAAGGGATATGTTTATAAGTTCATTGGAGATAAAATAGAATCACAAATTGATGAGATTCAACCGATAATAACCAGAATTGGATCGAAAAATGTCACCGATATTACCATCAAATATCCATATGTATATACAGTTTCCAAAGATATTGAAATAATTAAATGGAAAATTGATGGTGATAATAAAAAATTACAAAGAGTAAAGCATATAAGAGGAGGAACCAAATATCTTAAATTAAAACAAGATCAACATCTTAATAATCATTTTGATGATATATTATGTATTGCCAGCTCACCAGATGGTAAATATATTGTTACTGGAGGTAGAGATTGTCGACTTATTATATGGTCAAGTGAAAACCTTTCATGTCTTAAAGTAATTGAAACAAGATCAGTCATTAATCAAATAGTGTTTCGTAGAGGAACCGATCAATTGTACGCAGCCTGTGCAGATCTTAGAATCAGAACATTTTCAATCAACCAATTTGCACAATTAGAAGTGTTATATGGACATCAAGATAACATTACCGATATTTCTTGTTTAAACAAAGAAACTTGTGTATCCGTTGGTTCAAGAGACAAAACGGCAATGTTTTGGAAAATTTCTGAAGAATCAAGATTAACATTTCGTGGAGGAGATTCAACAGAAAAGAAATATAAGAGAAAAGATCAATCTAGCGAATCAAATCAATTAGAAGAAGAAGAACAATTTTATTCGGAAGGTAGCATAGAAGTTGTATCAATGGTGGATGAAAGTCATTTTGTTACTGGATCTGATAATGGGAACATATCATTATATTCATTAGCTAAGAAAAAGGCTCTTTATAAACAGAAACTTGCTCATGGATTACAACCAAGCATTGATATAAATAAGGCAAGTGCAGAAGTGTCGAAAGATGTTGGACAAATTCAAATCCCTAAGCGTTTACCATATTGGATCACTTCTATTCATGCTATACCTTTCAGTGATGTCTTTGTTAGTGGATCATATAACGGTTCAATAAAGATTTGGAAACTTGATAGAGAAGGTTTAAGGTCATTTTCATTAATTGGAGAAATCAAGAACATTAATGGATGTATTGTGAATGTTGAAGATATCATAATTAATGATAAGAAGTTAACTATATACATCTTATCAAGTAAAGAACATAAATTAGGAAGATGGCTCAACAAGATAGAAGGAGCACGAAATGCAATTGTTAGTTTCTCGTTTGATATCTAGCGAAATAACAAAAAAAAAAAGGATTTTATATGTACCTAGGTGTATATAGAATATAATAGATTACATCGAATATTTCCGTTGTTCATCAAGATAATGTTGTTGTTGTAGATGAATTTGAAATGCTAGTGGACCTTTATTTGGAAGAGGGAAGGTAGTAGCGAATTCGATAATATAGGTTGAGCATGTGCTGAAGACATGCTGAACGCTGAACGTAGGCTGAACACATGCAGAGCACAGGCAGAGCTCAGAGAGAACACATGCTGAACACGGGCCCAATACTGGTGGTCCGTTGGGTATTGTTTATGTAAAATTTAGATGTTTAGGTCTCTATGCTTTCTGGTATTGCCTCTTTGGATCGGAGACTAGTTTGGGACCAACTCTCAGTTATCTCTCAGTTACCCTCAGTCACCTTCAGTCACCTTCAGTCAACTCCCAATTTCCGCAATTTAAATCAAAATGAAGTCCAGAACAAACTTCAAGCTCTTAGTCCTTCAAAAACTTCTAGAATGCTGCCTCGTCGTCATCCCCATCTCCTCTATCATCATCTCCATCATCAAAATATTTTTCTGCATTATAATCGTCATCATCATCCTCTTCAAATTCGTCATCAAATTCTTCTTCCACTACTTCTTCTTCTTCTTTATCTCCATTTTGATCCAAATCTTCGGCAATGTCTTTCAACTTCGCTAACATTGACAAAGCAATGTCTTGTTCAGTTGCTTCATTTGAATATTTCTTTAGTCCACCGTCTATCTTATATGACGACAAAGATAATAGTTTCATCTTCTGCTTATTACTTATGCCCATTACCAGATAAAGTTCTTCTGGGAAAAATTCTAATTGATATGGATGCTCTTCAATAGTTCTTCCGATTTTTTTTCTCTTCTTATATTTATCAGAATGTCTCTTTATCCCATCTCCAGTTTCTTCTCGTGGCCCCACTGTAGAGCCTGTGAAAAATGGACTATCTGATAAAAGTTTTGCAAATGCGATAGATTGTTTGGCAGCATTTTCTTCTACTGAGTTCAACGCTCCATTTATTGGTAATGTCAATTGAGGTTTCTCTTGACTTTGTCCAGAACTAACATCACTGTATTCCAAACCAAACGGAAGTAAAACTCTTCCCTGTCCTCCTCTTCTAAATGACATTATTTAAGCTATATGAGGGAATATGTTCCAAAAAAGAAACACAAAAACACAAAAGATAACTTAATACCCAAGATCCCTTGTCCAGAAGAAGAATGATATATTACCATCTCAGAGTTTGCAATCAGAAACTTGATTTAGAAACTTAAGGTGGAGCATCGAGAAGAGACACGTGACTGAAATTGCTGATTTTGAAATTTAGACTAAAGGGGAAGTTCGTACCAAACAGGAATTGTCGCACATAAACATCAGTGGCTTGTTGATCATCAATTTGTAAATACAGTGCCAAGTTTGATTCAATTGGTACAGCCTTTCAAGCAGAAGAAGTCATTGAAGGGACATTTAATCGACGATTTGAATAGCATTAGCTTGAGATAACAGGTTTTTGTTTTTTTTTTGGAATTAATTGCTTGTTCTACTTATATTGGGCTGTTGTTTCCAGCTGTTACTACTTGTCAGTTACCAGTTCAAATTGTTATCAGTTGTTACCGGTTGTTACTACTTGTCAGTTACCAGTTGTTTCCAGTTGTTTCAAACTGTTACCAATTGTTACTACTTGTCAGTTACCAGTCATCTGTCACTTGTTCTTCCGAGTTGTCGGTTTGTTGGAAGTCACCAATTTTTCTACTTGTAACTCCCAAGTGGCTCTCCTCTAAGTCGCCGTCTAAATTCTAGCACCGCAAATATTCAGTTACTCTGTGTCATTGATCCAATTAATCAGTAATCTAATTTGCAAGCTCCCTATTACTCCCATCGAACATGAATAGTGGTCCCGAAACTGCAGATGGTACTCTTGTGATCATCGTCTGTCGAGCCAAACATCTTCCAAATCGACGCAAACTTGATAAACAGAATCCTTATGTAACTATGAGGATAGGACCGACCGCTAAGAAAACTCCTTCTCATTTTAGAGCTGGACAAACTCCAGAATGGACTTTTGAAATACGATTCCAACTCACTAGAGAACGGAAACCAATTATGAAACTTGATGTTCTTGATGAAACTAAAAATGAACCAACTCCTATAGGTCAAGTTGAAATAGATTGCTCGGTGGTTTTTTCTAATCCTGAAAATCGTGGACCTGGAGGTAAATATATCTATGATCGATGGTATGAGTTAA
The DNA here is from genome assembly GCA_030564725.1 of Chernovozyma sophiae-reginae. Lineage (NCBI taxonomy): Eukaryota > Fungi > Ascomycota > Pichiomycetes > Serinales > Debaryomycetaceae > Chernovozyma > Chernovozyma sophiae-reginae. The sequence goes on from JAKTYG010000179.1 coordinate 6,467, forward strand.
CTCTAAATGAACGTAGAGCAGGGATGATTTATTTGGAGATGACTTTTTATCCCAGTGCTCCAATCTTACCACCTAAAATCACTTCTTCCTCAATACCTCAAGGTAATAAGTTACTGGAACAACATCAAGTTTACGTTCATCAACTGGAAGATCGAGCTCCTTTTGTTCCCGAATATCAACCTCCACCTCTTCATCCTTTAAGGACCAAATCTATTAATGCCAGTGATGAAGTATTCACTACCGCAGAAATAACTGGCTCGAAGCATCGGTCTCTCTTTAGTTTACCGACAGTTTCTCAACCTTCTGAGAGAACTACATACGAAGTTGATCTTAAATCTGAGTCCAAGTATTCTAATAAATTGAATAAACTTAAACTGAAATTCCTGAGAAAGCAACCAATTACAACTCTTTGGAATGAGGATAAACCACCATCACCAGTTAAGGATGAATATTACGATGAAGCCCCTTTGAAAAATGACATCCAAGGTGTGTCTAATACACCGTATTATCAACTTCCACTTCCAGAAATTCCAAATGGTTCCTTGTCTCCTAAGATAAGGTACAGTGACGATGAAGATGATCTTGATCTAGAGTACGATCCTTTACCCCCAAATCCTCCCCCTCATCTTCTGAATATACATCTGCACACTCCATCATTGACACTGTCAAATCATTCAGCAGGTTCTAGATCTCCGGTTCGTAAACCTCCACCTCCTGCTAATCGCTTCAGCGATGACCTTGAGGGAAAGCTTCTGAACATCAAATTACTGCAAGCTTCTCAAAATTCAAATTCAAACACTTCCATACCCTTCTCTGCCGATACGATTGGATTGGACGAATCAGAAGAAGTACCTATACCGACAAAAGTATATATGTTTGATAAGCCGGTGAAATCCTTATCACATTCAGGAAATGGATTCACGGCTCATCAATTGAACCCCGATGAAATCGATCCGAAGTACTATGCGCCAACTCCGAATGAACATCTTTCAAAGGCAATGAGACTTCAGCACGGTGGTGTTACTGCTAAGGATGTACTGGTGGATTTAAGAACGGATAGCACTGGATATTTGGGTGACGGTAAGTGGAAGAACACTAAATTCTCTCCTACTGTGTTTGATCGAATGCCCGCAATTGAAACTTACGACGATGAAAACAAACCTTCAGTTCCCCCAAAGATCCCGAAAGGATTATCTGAGATAGAGTATTACGTTCTTGAGAAGGATAAGTATCTTCAAGATATCAATGGAAGAAGGTTGTAATTAAGTATTTATATAAAAATTACGAACAAAACGTGATTAACCATTTGTTCAGAATCTAATGTAGGGTCAACAATTACATTTTCAGTTACAGTTACAGTGATTGGGAAGTTGAAAAATTAAAATATATTACAAATACAGCGAAATCAAACAATATAGTACCTTATAAAAAAAAAAGGGATATAGTTACTGAAGATGATAGTAGTCAGATAAAGACAGACAGACAAACATCTAAAGAAGAGCAGCAGCGGCAGCAGCTATAGCACCAAGAGTGGCACCATTGATAGTGAATTGAATGGCAGCTCCAGATGATTTCTTGGTAGAAGATGAACTGGCGGACGAGGTAGCTGAAGTAGACGACACATCTGTAGTAGTCACAGCACTAGTACTGGTTACATGGGAAGAAGAACTAGTGATGGTGGTGGAATTGTGGGAAGAAGAAGTTGAGTTGGCAGTCAAGGCAACTGCAACGACACCTTTAAATCCACTTAATACCGAAGCAGAAGAAGCAGATGCAGCGGAGGCAGAAGAAGCTGAAGCAGCACTAGCAGCACTAGCAGCAGATACATAGGAAGCACTTGCAGCAGAAGCACTTGCTGCAGAAGCACTGGCAGCGGAGGCACTAGCAGCAGAAGCGGAAGCACTGGCAGCAGAAGCACTGGCAGCAGAAGCACTGGCAGCAGAAGCACTGGCAGCAGAAACACTAGCAGCAGAAACACTAGCAACACTAGCAACACCTGCAGCTGAAGCACTGGCAGCAGATGCACTTGCAACACTTGCCACACTTGCAGCCGATTGAGCAGAAGCTACTGACGCCACTGAAGCGGCAGACTCCACAGAAGCAGCACTAGCAACGGATGCCAATGAAAGAGATGTGGACTCTTGAGGAGTTAACAAGGTTTTAGTGATGGTTACAGTCGATTGATAAGTGGTGGTTGGTTCAGCAACAACACCTATTGCTAACATAGCTAAGGGACAGATTGATTTCAATAACATTTTTGGAGATCTAAATTGTTATTCTTTTGATGATTGTGATTTGTTTATTCGATATTTATCTTTTTCTAGAACTCTTTGAATTAAAGTTAGGACGATTGTCTTGAAAGGTTTACCGTAGATAAATGAAGGACTAGGGTGAGGGTACTAAAGAGTGACAAGGGTTAGGAAGATAAATGAAAAAAAGTTATAAAAAATTCAAAAACAACAAAAATTTAAAAAAAAGGAGTAGCAAGAGATTATAAAATCATCAACAACCTTCGGCCATGGCAAAAAGTTTGAAATTTTAACATAAATTCCCACCACAAGAATTTGACGCCCTACTTCTTCGTGATGTGATTCAGTCAAATCAATATTGCATGTATAACGTAAAATTTGATTACTTTAAAATTGAATTAGGCAGTTGAAGTTCCTAAAACAGAATGCTGTTTAGAATAATATTACACAAAACCCCTAATTAGACATACCATTGCCAAAACAAATAGTAACGATCGAATCTCACGAGCGCTCAAATTTTACGCGATGAAAAATAATCGACGTGGAGTAGTTTCTAAACAACGCAGAAAAGCGTCTTCTTTGGGTCGGAAACCAATCCTTTTGTTTCCATACTTGTACTCACCGAAGAAGTTAAGGCTCAATATACTGAATCTTGGGTACTTGGAAAAAGAAAAATAGTAGGAGGATAACTCTTGTAGCTTCAGCATGTAGTTTTTCAACTATTGGATCTACCAATTGCGGCGAGTGCGTTATTTTTTCACATTGTTGTTTCTGAATACGGGGCGTTAGACGACCTTTTTTTTTTGAAATACTATGCTTAAGTTTCTCGCAGAGCTGTTGAAAAGCTCAACCTATTGTTTGTCCTTATTGTAAGTCCATATAAGTTGTCGTACTTTTACAATAAGAGGTAAGTGTCCATGCTCTAGGGCTCTTCTTAAGTGGTCATTCGTGATATAAGTTCGGACGTTGACATCCCCACAAAATGCCGTGTTGGCAAGTTAGACTTTTTCTCTGATCTCTTCATGCGATGCGGTGCGTTACAACTGAGCCCGTATACAAAACCTTTTACAAAGTTGCAGATATGGGGCGATATTGTAGTGCATAGAGCGTAGTACTTAATACCATCTACCACATTCAGCAACCACTTGAGACAGACGAAAACCCATGACGATAGCCATTTTAACCGATTTTTAAGCTACCCATTTAACTGACTCTTCAGCTGCTTTCTTAACTACAGTTGCACCATCCTTGAAAAGTTCTGGACGAGCTTAAGTGAGCCTAGTGCGCATTTACTCCACCGTTTGAGATCCGCACGGCTGCTGTGGTTTGGGGGAAGTATTTCCTCATGCAAGAATTGCGGCAGACTGAACCTTTTCGCATTAAACTCCCTGGAATGCCCCTAGCGACTTGCGACGATGGCGGATTTTCGCATAAGAATTTACTTAAGCCAACGTAGGAGGGCATTTGAAGCAATGACAAAGAGAAGAAAATCATGCATCTGATTAAAACTGTAATTTGTTTGATCATTAAGATAGAACTATGCTTTATCATACAGTCGCATTGAGTCTGCAAAGCTTCGTTGTGCAGGGATTGACGCCTCGCCATCTTTAGAAACGCTGGGGGGAGAAGGGTGGAAGAGATTGCCTAAAACTTGGGCGGGTTCAGCGTGCATTTTCCACAATTCGCACTGAAACTTTTTGGTTCTGAGTTTGCCAAAGTATGTATGGGCGAGGAATTAGAAGCTTGTAGCGTTCAAGCCAAAGTTTTCAGGCATCAGTGTAGAATGGAAATAGTTGCAAAGAGCTTTTTCGATTTGTAGATTGTAGGAGATATTTCATCATCAGATACCACTTGGAATCAAATTATTGAAATCGCAACAAGTTCTCAACAAGTTCTTAACAAGTTCTTAACAAGGTTTTATCAATTTTTTTCTCTTTTTTTTTGTTTGCAGATTCAATAGTTCCAACCGTTCACCACTAGTTCATCAAGACCTTGCTGTTCTTAGAGCCCCCAGCATCAAAATGAATTCTCAAATCAAAGCAACGCAAAGCCTCCAGACAAAAAAAAATCTAGTTCTGCATACATGGCAACTACGGTCTGGAGGAAATCATAAGCCACGTGATCATACTTTTTTTTATGCCTTCACATAGCCTGTCGTGTGCCGCCAATCCTGTTGGGTGAAAAATTATAGAAATGGTTAAACTGACAAGAGCTAGAATGGTTATTCTTGTAGACTTTCCACCAGCTTAGCATTTGAACTTGATCCCGCACATACAAGATGTTGAAAAGTTGTACTCGTCTGTATTCGACTAAGAATATCCCATATTTTGCCCAAACTCCCAATAAATTTAATGCTTCCAGATCCACATTTAACTTAAAACCAGCATTACCTCAAGGTCTCATTCACAATCCTTCAGCATCGGTTCCTAATGTTAAACATACACCAAAGATCTTTCTACCAGAACATGATCCTCGTTTCAAATTATTAAGTTATAAAACATACACTGAAGAAGAAGTAAAAGATATGCCTGTAATCTACGCCGAAAGAGAAACTAAGAATTATGACATAACTCCAGATACAATTCACAAGATTCAAGCTCTCAGAGATTCAAACCCTTCGAAATGGACAGTAAGCAAATTGGCTAAAGAATTTGATGTTTCTCCAGCGTTTGTTAAGGTGACCACTACGATAAGTAAAGATAGAAAAGAACAACTTGCTCGCGATTTACAAGAAGTTCAAGACAATTGGCATGTAAAGACTATGAGAGCCAGATCGAATAGGAAAAGAAGAGTTGAGCTTTGGTTAAGAAATGAGTTTTAGGAGGGAGCTAAACAAAACCATATTGTACATATATACATACATCCATACATACATAGAATCTCCGAGTATAATTTTACATTCTATACATATTGAAAAAAAAACCGAATAGACAGTTACGTAGGGTATAAATAGGACGATGAAAAGCGCATAAATCAATACTTCCTCTTATGATATTTGCCTGGTGTTGTTGCTTCAAAAGAAAGTTAATAGATTAGTTACTCAATCAACCATACTTTCAACTATGATAACAAATCACCAAGTTGTAAAGAATTACCTTTTGCTTCTCACATCTAGTATGGGGTTACTCACTTCCTCCCACCTCAGAGTCAATATTCTCCTCTCTATTAGTTTGCTCATATTCGGCCCATGTCAAACTCTCCAACTCCTCCAAGTTTTGTTGCATATTAATTTTGAAACCTATAGTATACTCTATTAGTTTTTGAACTCTGTCATGTAACATTGATCTCTCAGCTTGAATTTCATGTATAAGCTCATCGTATTCAATCTTGATGGCTTGCGATCTATTCTCAACTTCAATTAGACCTTGATTAGTATTTATCTTAATGGACCTAAGATCTCTCTCAAACTTCTCTATTTGCATATTATAAGTGGTAGTGTCATTAGTCATGTTCTCAAAGATTTCATCCTGGGTAGTTTTATTAGCTGATAATTTAGCTTCCAAGGTTTCTATTTCTTCCTTCTTCTCAAGTATATTCTCCACTATAAGATCAACCTTCTCTTGAAGTTTAATTTGATCCTCTTGATATTTATGAAAATTTGCGTTGACTTCCAGTCGATATTGAGCCAACAGAATCTTTTCATCCTTTAAGGTTTTATTAATGATTTCGTTTGGTTTAAATGATTTAGCACCTCCATTGAGAATCCCATCACTCAATAAAAGTTCAAAATTATAATTTATTGGTGTAGTAGATGAAGAAGATTGCATTCTGTAAATGTTGTTATTATACTGCTTGATAAAATTATCCAAGCTCTGGAAACTTTTCTGGCATTCAATCCCCTGTTTATGAAGCTGTGATTTGAGCTCATCTATATGATTATTGACTGAATCTATTTCTTTTGAAATTTTATCCCTTTCAGTAAAGAGATTATCTATAACCGTTGGAGTGGTTCCTTGATCTTGTAATTTTTGCTGGCAGGTTTCCTTCTTCTTCTCTATTTCCAGTAATTCCTGTTCACAATTATCAATTTCAAGTTGAATTTTAGCTAACACTTCTGCCCATTTAATCTTACGAGCTTCCATAGTCTCTATATAGGCTTTGAATTTGACTAAATCAGTTTCAAGTGCTTTTGATTTTCTTTCTGCGTCTTCTAAAGTTTCCAACTGCCCTGTAAGTTCCACTAATTCTTTATCAAGCGTAGCATTTTCAGTCTCCAATTTACTGATATCAGAGATGAGTCCTTCAGTCATTTCATCAAATTTTTTCTTCATATCTTTATAGTAAGGGGAATAATCATCTTCGTTATTAATAAACGCACGGTAAGACTTTCGAATATATTCAATAAATATTTGATCTAATTTGTCATCGGGGCTTATTAATTCATCATCGTTAAGCGTAAGTATCAGTAGATTAAGTTTAACAAGCCAATATAACATCCCAAGAATTGATGGCCAGTTCAGGGCGTTAACACTGGCTATTTGAGTTCTATTAATGGTTTCAAGGTACGGATAGTTAAGCATTCTAAGAAGAATAAACACTTCTCCATCTATTGACTTTGTAAATCGATAAAATGGGTCTACTTTATGATAAAGAAATTGGAAGATATTCACAAAATCCTTCTGAGTTGGTTGTCTGAGAGTCTTCTGAGTCAAAGGGTGATTTGTCTCTACTTCGAATTTATTTGCTGAAAGAAAATCGAAAATTTCTTGTTGAATAAGGGCTGTATAGTTCTTATCTCTTAATGGTCTAGGGTCTTCTATGGGTCGAATAATAGACTGTTGAGGTTGTTGTGACGATTGAGATTGTGACAGGGAGAACTGATAAGGTTGTTGTTGTTGTTGCGATAGACTTGGGGTATGCACAGATGAAGGGGCAGGAAGTATGGAGCTCTGTCTTCTCTTTGTTGAAGCAGGGGTCAGTAGTAACGATCTTCTTTTGTTAGCACTACTAGTTAAACTGGGTAAAGGGTTGGTGTCAAATAAATGGGATGCCCTAAATGAAGATCGAGTAGCACTTGCTACTGAAAGTCGATGGCCATTGTTTCGTCTTAATATCGATGAAGGGTCATTCATATTCAATACATCAACAACAAAAGATAATGAAACTCAATCTTGACTATCGGGAACTGGGAGGGCCTGTTAAATATAAAGAAAAATCACCGTAGATAAAACGACTAGGTAGAAGAGTTTTGTAACATTTGTTTATTTTGTGTTGTTATGATCTCACACTTTCGCACTTTCTTGATAGACTGCAGAGAAGAGGAGACAAAACAACTTTGGTGCGAGAGTTCGACTGAGTGAGTCAAGAGATTGCGATCGAGGTGGGGTCGCGGCCTACGAAGATGGAACTAAGTGGATGCTTGAAAATTACCATCAGATACACCTTGGAATATTCTAAGGTGTAAAGTGAGTTGTTGTAACATGTTGTGTGTATGTAAATATGCATCAAACATAAATACCAGAATATTATCATATATACGAATAAGCAACACGTTGGTCGAACTTCTTTGTCTAACATCTTGACATGACATCTTTGTCTAACATCTTGACATGACATCTTTGTCAAACATCTTGACGTAAGGTCTCTGTCTAGCATCTTGTAATATCATGGACTAATTTCATGGCCCAACGACGTAACATGACGTCAAAAATAGTAACGTAACTTGATTTCCTATTTTAAAATAGTAACTTAACATCTGAACATCTTGATATCTTGGACTGACATTTCAACGTCTCGATCTTGTGAAGTAATCTTGGAGCAAACATCTTGGACCAATAATTCCGACTAATATCTTGAACTAAATTAGAGACTTTCTCCTTCCACCCACATCTTCTACCTCCCCTGTATGATATCTTCTTTCGTGATCCCGATTCCAATTATTTCATTTCAGTATTCGAATATCCCGACAAATCTTTCCAAAAGATCTAGATCACCTTCTCATTTGGTGATCCGATTTGTCCATAAACTCATAACTTTTGATCCATATTCTGAACATAAGGTGCTTCCATCATATAAGCCCATCTGTCATCCATGATTCTTTTTCTGTCGCCCTTAAAAATCACTTCAGCAAAAGTATTCTTCTTCTGATGGGCAATTTTTACTCTTTCACTAAAAAAATGAATCAAATGTCCTAAAATTTCTTGGGGTCGTTCTCCATTTAACAAATGAGTTCCTCCAGAAATATCAATACCAGTCACTTCTGGAATGATAGAACGAACAAATTCAGCAGTTGGAGGAGGATTGAAAGTTGCCTTGAGTCCCACAACATGAACTACTGGAATCGTAAGTAAATGAAGGGACCGCATGATCGTTGGAATCGAAAAATATCCTCCCATATATGTGGCTAATTGTTGTCTACTGGAAGCCTTTGTCTTGTATACCCTATTTCCATCAACTTCATCCTCATATTTCTCATCATCCATAACATCTTGAAGTATTCTTGGATCAAAATTTTTAAGAAATCCAAATTTTTGAAAATATTCGTTATAATCGTCTTCAGATTCAAATTCATCAATAATCAATTGAGCCAATTTTTGAATCACCTTAAGGAAAGTTTTACCCGACTCTGGATTACCATAAGCAACTGGCTCAATTGCGAAAACCATATCATATAACAGAGGTTCATAAACTGCTGCCAATAACGATTGACTAGCTCCTAATGAATGTCCAACAAGAATGTTTTTCTGGGTTGCATTATTTATAAAGTCCCCTGTGCTTATTTGTTCATATTTAATTACAGCGTTTAAATCTCTAGCACCATCTTCCCATCTATAAACCCACCCTAATGTGTCCTTATTTAGTAAAGCTGAATCTCCATGCGATGCTGCATCACTGGCAATCACTGATTTGAGTCTGAATTTTTGTTTAGCTCCTTCTTCTTGACTGTATTTGAATAAATTCTCAATATAATACTTCCAAATTGATTTATTCATTCCTGTTCCGTGACAAAAAATTACGTTGATAGCTATGTAATCAGATGGTATAGGTGAAGTATCGGTTGTTTGATATTTGTCATAGACAATTTGCAACCGATCGGTACTGAGTAAAGTAGTACCTTCGAACCGTGGGTACGCCCCTCCAGTGCGCTTTCTGGATACTGTGAACATACTGAATAAATAAAAATGTCTATGGAAAGAAAAATCAAGAAAGATTAATTTGTTACTATAGTCTTGAAGTCAAGGAAATAGTTGCGATCGAATGTGAAATCGAATGTGAAATCGAAGGGTTCATATAGTTTTTAAAGAGTCGTGCGGTAGATAATGTGGGGAGCGAACGGGTACTCAACGTCTGCAAAGTAACGTGCAAAAGAGGTATTGGGGCCCAATAAGAATCCCGTAGAACTAAGCAAGAAGATAACGGTAAACGGCAATTCACTTGAAAAATGATACTTAAAGATGACTTAGTAGTTTATACGTATGATTTGTATGATTTGAATATCATCTATACACTTTATTTACCTTGTCAGTGTATGGAAAGGAAAAGAAAAATTATCGTTTGCTCCTCGGATGGTCAGTGTCGAGGTCCAGCTAAAAAGACAATGTAAAGCTAGCGCAGCTGCAGAAGAAAGTCCGAGATGTGGGGTCAAGAACGAGAATGCAGAAAGAACTAAATTCTGAACTAATAGGCGAAAATAACTGAATTTATCGGATTGATAATGGACCCGTGCTCTGAAAAGAAGTTGAAAGAACTTGAACTCTATTAGGATGATCAGTACAAAATGAAACTAGGAAGAGAATGGCTCCTATTGAGATTTACCATCCTCTAAGTGTCCTCGGAAGCATTGCAACAGCACGGAACAGTTTCTTCAACAGTAATTGCGACGTCTACATGCAGTCTCCAACCACGGTATATACAGGACGCAGCCCATTAATTGGAAATGTAATTTATTTGGGGATGTGCTTCTCTTTGCATTATGTTCTCAACTTAAGTGTTATTTGAAATAGATCAAAAACATAGAATCCATAAATCCTTTTTCAGCCACCACCTAAATGGTTTATTGAAGAAATAGAATACCTATCACATTCAAATGGTACTACTATCAGTTCTCGGTGCAACAAAAGCGCTATATGCACACCAACTATGACTGATCTGGATATAAAAGCACAAATTTTCAAACCAATTTGGGAACCCTCTTCTTTCATATTTTGATCGATAACTTTGCATTCACATTTTTTTTTACCAAAAGAAAGATCTTATCTACACATGACTGCTGGACCCCAGATCTTACGTACAGTTCAGCAAGTAAGACAATGGAGACTACAAAAGCTTCTTAATAGAGAAACGGTTGGGTTCATTCCAACTATGGGTGCACTCCATGCAGGCCACTGCTCTCTCATTTCTGAATCATTAAGAGAAAATGATCACACTGTAGTATCATTATTTGTAAATCCTTCTCAATTTGCTCCTCATGAAGACTTAGACGCTTACCCAAGAACTTTGGATACAGATTTAGCAATGCTTAATAATAAGAGCATTTTTAGCAATCCAATATCTGCGGTTTTTGTACCGAAGGTGTCAGAGATTTATCCATCAGGAATCAATTTAGATGTACTGAAACAAAGAGGAGCTTTCGTAACCGTTCATGGATGTTCTGAACAATTGGAAGGTGCTTCAAGACCTCAATTTTTTAGAGGAGTAGCAACGGTGGTTTCAAAATTATTGAATGTGGTTACTCCAGAAAGAATATATTTTGGACAAAAGGATGCTCAACAATGCGTTGTGATTAGAAATTTGGTGAAGGATATGCTTATAAATACTCAAGTACAAGTATTACCCACTCTTAGAGAAGCCAATGGATTAGCTATGTCTTCAAGAAATGCGTATCTTTCTCCAGAAGTCAAGGAATCAAGTTCAATTATTTTTAGGGCTCTATCTCATGGAGAATCATTCTATAAAAGCAAAGGACAAGAACTTGATGCTTCAATTTTACTTTCAGAAATAAATTCAGTATTGAATGAAGCTCCAGAAGGATTCCAAGTGGAGTATTTAGCGGTTAGTCATCCTGAAACTTTGGATGATCTTCAAACGGTGGTACCAGGGGTAGGTGCTATAGTGTCAACTGCTCTTAGAGTGCCTCGTGAAGGAGGTGGGGAAACTAGACTTATTGATAACATTGTTTTGAAATGAATGTGATCAAGTTGATCAGGTTTGTTCTATAGATGAAAAAACTGTATATATATATATAATGATGAAGATAGAGACGAAAGGGAACGACGAGTAGAGTCTTCTTAGATTGAGAATGAAGTGGAAAGAATATTTGTTAGTAGAGATTGATGAGGAGTAATGAGTAATGTCCCTTTCACCGCTGGGAGATTGAAGTGGAACGATACTCAACTTCCTTCTCCTTGTATCTTTAGCTGTTGTTGTGTCCTCAGAACCCTCTATGGGGCCTAGATTTTGTAATTTCAATTACTTTATTCTTCTTGACTTGTGCACCATATCCCTTAGCAAGGTATTTGAATTCATCTTCTTTCAATTCCTGTTCAATCTTCTGCTTATTCAACAACGATACGGTTGGATCTATTGCCTTTATTCTCCGTTCAACAGACTCGGTGACTCCATAGAAAATATATCCGAACTCGAGTAACCATAAGGGGTCCACAGCAGTGGCACAGCTCATGTACTCCTTGGTGGTAAGTATCAACTCATGGTAGATCACATACAACGGTGGAGCCAGGCTTCCATTTAAGGAAGACGTTGGATGCAAATACATTTTCATATAATTATGACGAAGATTCACGTATTCAGCAGTGGCGGACGATCTACCTCCTCCGCTACTAATGTTGGACTTAACCAATTTTGCCAGTTGTTGATAGAATGCTGCACAGAGACACTTTCTAATGGTATCTTCGTCTCTGGAACTGGTAAGTCTAATCCCATTCTTTTGCATGATCAATACCAATTGTTGTTTGATATCACGAGCTCTCGATAACGATCGACTGTGGAAGAAATTCTTCAGACACCAGCTGTCTTTCCTCCTTGGAGGTATTGCATCCCATTGTCTATATATGTTCAATAAAGTCAAGTGATCAGACTCCAAAACAATGAACTTATCCCTCATTAGATCTGCTTCATTGGCTCGTTCTTTGGGTCTGTAAAACACCGAGGGAACCGACAACATCGACACAATAATAACGATCTCTTCCAGACATCTGAACTCCGGTGTGGAGGATAATATGATCAACTTTGCAAGGGTAGGTTCCATAGGAAATTTGCTCATAGTATTCCCTAACTGGGTCATTTCTCCAATATTGTTTAGAGCACCAATACTCCAAAGCTCATACAACGAACAACTTAACAAATCTTTTGGAGGTGGGTCCAAGAACGGGAACAATTCAATATCTTCAACCTTCAATGACTTTAACATCAACGAAACGTTACTTAGATTTGTTCTTTGGATCTCAGGAATTGGTTGCGTATACATTTGCTGAGAGCTACTGGCACGTTCAGTATACAATCTGAAGGCAGTACCAGGTCCAGTACGACCAGCTCTACCACTTCTTTGTTGGGCATTAGCCAAAGATATTGGAACCACTTGCAATGTATCCATACCAAGTTTAGCGTTGTAAACTTTCAATTTAGACAATCCGGTATCAATAACATATTTAATCCCATCAACTGTAAGTGATGTTTCAGCAATGTTGGTAGCAATGACTACTTTTCTTCTTTTCTTGTTAAGTTTTCGAAAGATTTTCTGTTGAAGATCTATTGGCATCGTTGAATAGATTGGGTAAATATCAATAGGAGGTGGCAGATCTAAAAGTGATAACTTTTCCTTAAGACATTCCACTGTGACTTCAATATCTTCTTGTCCAGTCATGAACACCAAAATATCTCCATCATTTTCACTTCCATTTTCCAACCATTTCAGTAGGTGAACACTAATTACTTGTTTAGCAGCAGTTTCAACATAATCTGCAACCCCCAGTCTGCTGTATAATACATCAACAGGATAAGTACGTCCAGGGATAGAAAATTGAGGAGCTCCTCCGAAAAACTGAGAAAACTTATCTGCATTCATTGTAGCACTTGTAATTATGAGTTTGATATCTCTTCTCTTGGTCAATACAGTAGTCTTGAATAGTCCGAGTAAGACATCAGTGTTCAAGGAGCGCTCGTGAGCTTCGTCCATAATGATACATTGGTATTTCTCTAGAGTAGGATCAGTTAATATTTCTCGAAGTAACACCCCTTCAGTCATATATTTAATAACTGTTCGAGGACCAGTACGGTCTTCAAACCGAATTGAGTAACCAACTTCTTTGCCTAATGGTACATCCATTTCTTCGCTTACTCTTTTTGCTACTGACATAGCCGCGACTCTTCTTGGTTGAGTACATCCAACGATCTTGGTACCATTATTGGTATAGCCGTCCTCTCGTAAGTACTGAGTGAGTTGAGTAGTTTTACCGGATCCTGTTTCCCCTACAACAATAGTGACCTGATTTTCTCCTATGGTTCGAAGTAATTGATCTCGAACCGAGAAGACAGGTAAGAACCTTCTTTGCGATTGAATGGATTTAAAAGCGTCTGTTTCTGAGATGGAATTGGCAGTTCCTGCTGCTTCTTCGTCGACTTGCTCAGCTTCTTCTGTTTCCTGTGGACTTGTTTTGATTCCCAATACATTACCCATCGCTGTTCCAGCCAAACTGGACCTCTCTTTAGCTTGTTTTGCTCTTTCTCTCTTGGATTTCACATCTTTCACTACGAAACTACCTTGTCTTGCAGATATCGCTAGTTCTGAATTCGGCTCTTTGATGGGATCTATCATAGGACCAATACTTCGTAATCCAGTGCCCCCTAATTGTGCCACAGATAAATATTCTATCGAATCCCGAAGAAAAGGGGGCACCAAATGATGAGAAACTATGGGAATTCTAGAAAGATCCGAAACTGAGTGGGAGCCATTTTCATGATCAAAGTCAACGTACTCTCCGGTGACACTGTTGTAACCTCCACCATTACCTGCAATATTCCCTTTGGGTTGTTGTTGCTTGCGGTGAACCGTTACAGGGGATTCGTATTCATATTCTTCATAGTCTTGCGCAACTTGTCCATCTTCTTCTGCTGTGTACCATTTGCGGTCATTTTCTACGTCCGACGATTCGTCCAAATTCGTCAAAGATAAACGATCCTCTGAAGTTGTAGTGCTTGTTCTTTCCAATTCAGCTAGTTCAGTAAGCGAGGGCAAGTTCAGAATGGGTACCGAAGAAGTAGTAGTGGAGTTTTCTCTATCAGAAATGACCCTTGGTGACTCGCGGTCTGATTCAACTGGGATTGGAATACTCCTGTTGCTTTCATCTTTAATTCGTTGTGCTTGTTCCTTCTTTATTCTTTTGAACTTTAGTTTCGGTCTTGGATTCAGCTCTGACTCTTGATATACGTCCAATTGTCCTTCTCTTCCAGTATCTAGCTTCAGAGAAGCGTTTATACTGTTTGATTCAGATATCAGATCTTCGTCTTCCAATGCGAATCTTCGTTGTTTTTTCTTCTCTACTCGTTTTGTTGCAATTGATGTACCAGTCAGCAAAGGCGATTGAAGCTCCTCTAAACACTCTAGTCGTCCTATGTTATCATTTATAATTCTATATATCTTAAGAGAAAGTTCAGCATCTTTTATCCGCAATGCCTGGACGTAAGTTTGGAAAGCAACCGGAGAATTATTCTTCAAATAGAATCGAATTAAGGCAAAAACGAGACTGGGTTGCACGGGCTTATTCAACCCTGAGGCTAGAAGTCCTGTTAGATTGTCTAATGTGTCCATGAGTAGGTTAGAGAAGCGTGCACATATTTTACACCAAGTGTAGAAAATAGTAGGTTTGTGATTATGCCAATAGAGTTTCGAATCAAAGTTTGGGTTGATTCGATTATGTTCGATGCTTCTGCACATGAACCTGCATCGCCAAATCGCATCAAGAGATTCTGTCAGAATGACATTGAGCTGCGGGAGGAAGACCACCAACGGTCGTAATCATATCAAATTGAGGTCATAAAGTTTCAGTTAGCTCCCTTTAGCAGTGTTTCTTTCCTCAAGGTCAATCCATGTATATATCTACGTTGAATTTCTACTGTAAAAATGAACTCTCGCTTGTCTCTGTATTATAAATATCACATATTGGTGCATGCTCGAATGAGCCCAGCTCCATCTTCTTTGGCAGAAGTTGAGCATTTATACCACAACTTCAAGAAGATAGGCACCCTTGAGTATTTTCGGGTCCCCAGAATGAATTCACTTGGTAGAAGGTTCTCAAGCGGATGTTTAATGCTATTTAATCCCTCTTCTTCTTCATTGACCACTCCATATTCAACTGAGATGCCAGTCGAACTGCCAAAAAGTTTTACCGAAAACCAAACGAACCTCATAAATAAAATCACATCAATATTGGCAATCCCACGATACTCGTTTATAGAAGACGACGAAGATTATCTTCTTAACAAGGTTCAATTAACTTTCAAATATCAGCTCAAAAATCCTTCGTACGAAAATAAGTTCAACGTGTCTCCATCGTATGGTGACGATCAATTCAGTTACGTAAGTTCTAAGGATGGCACTCCCATAGCACAACTGCTACACAACGTAGATGAGTTACGTTTGCAGATGCGACACAACTTTCAAAAGTTTCACAAGTTTGACTCAATGAAGATAACGACGGGAATCGAAGCAGTCAACAGTATCTCAATGGGGTCTTTGATTGATGAAGATAAGACATACAAAGAAGTTCTTAATTTATCAAACGAGCAGACAATTAGTTGATGCTCCACCTTCAAGAACACAGGCGTAATGATAGACAATAGGGTTAAGACATTAGAGAATACTTCTCAATGTGTTCTACAGGTACAATAAATATCGTTTCTATATGGGATCATGACGAATACTAACGTTACTCTACTTGGCTAGGCAGCTCAAGGTGAAATTTTGCCAATGTGTGTATTCTTCCAACTACTATCTCACACATGGGACCAGATCCTGGTTGCAATGGAAGTCTTTTCAACAACTTGGAATTGAAATAATCACAGAGCTGTTGCTGAAAATGAGACCCTGGAGCCGCGATAGTTGACAGTTGTCTTCCTTCCTCGCAACATCTAAATAGACTCCCAAGGGTAAGCATGTAAAGAAAAAAGAACAGAAAGTCGTTACTCCTTAATTGGTTACTTCTTCTTAGATAAAACGTGTAGATTGAATGCATAAGATAGGTTTCCAAAAAAAATTTCAACATAATATTCATCTTGCCGTAGCCTTGTCCACCACTTCCATGTCCTTTTCAAGAACTGAATTCAAATGATTAAGACCCATTTGTAGTTTCAACATCAATTGGGATATTTTTTGAATAGCATCATCATTTTTAATGCCTTCCTGTTGTCCATCCTTGACTTCTTCAGGATTTAATGAGCTTATATTGGAGTCAAATTGTGAAGCCAAATCTTCCAGTCTATCTTTTAAAACTGCCAATCTTACAAATACATCTGCCATCTTACCCAACGGACTAGTAGGGTCAGCCAATTTTTGATTTAACATATCAAATTGCCACGAGATTTCTTCTTCTTC
>JAKTYG010000180.1:0-19492 GCA_030564725.1 Chernovozyma sophiae-reginae
GAAGAAGAAGAAGAAGAAGAAGAAGAAGAAGAAGAAGAAGAAGAAGAAGAAGAAGGAGAAGAAGAAGAAGAAGAAGAAGAAGAAGAAGTTACTAAACTTACTCAATGTTGGATTTATAAATTCATTTATAGCTTCAGCAAGCTAAATAATACATGCATGTAATTGGACTTTACAATAGATTGGAAAAGATCATCTTCTGGAGCCCGTCTTGGGTTTTGGTGCAGGGAATCTTTCATTCTCTTGCTGTTTAAGTACAAGAACTAAACTCAAGATAACTAAAGAATCAGTCAGTACCAATGTACTGGGTATTTCAGTTAATATGAAATGAGAATCTTTTCTGAAGTCAATGAATCTTTCCCAAAATGTTAGCTCTCTATCCCAATCGTATTCATGATAAACTCCAATTGATTTATCATTTTCCTTTGGTTGATCTGCCGACAATACCTGATTCACAATTTCTTCAGGATACTCAATTGATAAATATATCTTTTTGAGTGAATCTGATAATCTATTGGCATGGGTTAGCAATGGGGTGTTGGGTAAATTAGTTTTTGTCATTCCATCCAACATACAAATCTCATTTGGACGTAATATTGTCATTCTAAAATCTTTAACCCCCTTACTATTCAACTTAGTACTGGTCTCACAAAATCGGATCTTGGTATTTTTGTAGATGGTATCAGCGTATGGATATAGATTATTATCAAATAAGATAATTTTAAAATGAGTTTCTAAATTTTTCAACTCGGGTTTGAAATGTAGAATGAATCTACGACAATGATATCCTGATAGCCATGAAGATTTAACCGTACAAAACTCTTGTGCTTTCCCATTTGCAAGATATCTATAAATGACCATATGGTGGTAATAATTGAAAGGAGTCCTATAACCTTCAAGAATTGGTACTTGTCCATTCTTGTGATTATTGAGTGCTTCTACGCTTGTGAATACTTTGTAAGACCAGAAATTGACTAAACTATATTGTATACCGATTGCATACTTGACAGTTTTGGTATATTTGTCCTCTGGTTGATCGAAAATATTCAATTCTTCCGCTGCTGACTGCATTACTTGGAATTGACCTGGTTGCTTCGTTTATCAAAATGTTTCTCTCTATCGAAATTGTTTTTTTATCTTTTATTTCTATCTTGGTGGATTCATTAATTGAGTTAATCAATATTCTTTCTGTACTTGACGATTGAGCTCTTTTGTGTTTATGACCTAATTTGTAGTACATGTCTATTCAATCTATCTGTGTCTCTTACAAGAAGTTCTCAATCTTCAGATTTACTCTTGTGACTCTTCCTTATCTTCTTGGCCCAAGCTTTAACGTCTTTGTCATATATCCCAGTCTCAACTCCGGATAGAAATCCATCTGTATCTTGTAAAAACTCCCATGGAGATTTCCGTAAATTGTCATCTTTAATTAAACAAGAATCTATCAATTGACAAAGTTTGTCATCGTATAATTCTCCAGTAACGGGATTCTTCTTTCCCGTCAAGGAGGGAGGTGTTTCATTAACAATTCTTTGCAATAAGTCCAATATACCTTCGGGACATCTTTGTATTTTCGATATTTTCTTACCATTACTAACTCCACTTTCCTTTCTTGGTAAATCACCTTCATCTTTTTGTTCATCTCCATCATGATCATCTTCATTTTCTTCTTCTTCTTCTTCTTCGTCCTCCTCCTCCTCCTCGTCTATCCAAACTTGAGACCCACTAGTTAATTCCAACAACATTAATCCCATGGACCATACATCTGACTTTATTCCATAGTGTAACCCTTGGATTCTTTCTGGTGACATATATGTTGATGTTCCAACAAATGTATCAGCAACTGCTAAAGAATTAGTCAACTCTCTCAGCACACCAAAATCACACAATTTGAATTCCCCCTTGTGAGTCATCAACACATTACTTGGTTTTATATCTCTATGGATAATCTTATGAGTAGTATACAAATAGGTCAAGCCAGATAATATTGCAAATGTGAGCTTTCTCAACACATAAATTGGAAATTGATGATTTTCGCAGAGTGGTAAGATTTTATCTAAAGATCCACAATTGCAATATTCTATACAAATGACAATTGTATTGTTGTTGTTAATAAATGCTCCATAAAAGTTAACAATAAATGGAGATTGACATTCATGAAGAATCCTTAGTTCTCTAATAATTTGAGTTCTTATAGCAGTCTTCAGATCAATATGAATGACTTTTTTAGCCATAATCTTTTGAGTTGGGATATGAAGTACCTTAGATACCGTTCCAGAATTTCCAGATCCAAGTTCTTTTAATGTTACTAGATCATTATTATTTAGTTTTATATTTGATGTAGTGGAAATTGGAGAATTTAACCCAACATTGGAGGTTACACCACTAGTTTTCATGGGAGATTCATCAGTCAAAAAAGTTTCTGGGAAAATTGATCTTTGGGCTGAATTTGCTGAAGATATTGACAGTGGTATTGAAGCTATTGACTTGGTTGGAGATATCAGGGATATCACTGTTTGACGTTTCCTGGCAATTTGAGGTGAAATATCCAGTTCATTATTCGATTGGTTCAAATTTATTTGCTGTTGTTGCTGTTTTGTCGATCTATTCCCACCACCAATTTCGAGGTTTGTAAATTGATTAATAACCAAATTGGCTTCAGATGTAATTAAAGGAGATGTTGAAGTTTTATTTATGCTAGCTTCCGGTATGGCTAATTTAAAATTGACAAAATTTCCAGTTCTGAGACGGTTCCTCTTTTCTGTAAGTGATTTCAGGGAATAGAAAATCAATTCATCTTCTGCGGGAAGTATTGAAACTGATCCAGATGGTACACTGGTTGAACTAGACTCTAATGAAAGTTCCTTAAAGTTTTTTCTCTTGAGAGTTTTTGACTGTAGGATTGATTCGCTTGAATTTTCGGAGGGAATAACAGGCAAATCTTTATCCTTTTTATTGGATCCTAGGGAAGACAGTGAAGAATTATTGTGATACATTTTTGACTCTTTTGCTTTTGATTTGCTCTTTCTCTTTGGCGAATTTGAAACTAAATAAATTGAAGCGAATCAGCAAATAATTGAAAATATTGTTCAAATTAACTCTGGATACTTTAAAGTGTTCGATGACTTTGGTTTAAATTCGTTTCAATGTTAAAATTATATCACCAATCAAAAACTTGAAATCTGGTTTAATCTTGACGGATTAAACTTTAGTTCTCTCACAGTCTTCAAAACTTGTTGGCCAAATAGATAGCAAATTGATACTGACAGTTAGTGGCTGTGTACTTTTTCAATAACCTGAAATTTTCTTTATCTTAGTATTACTGATATATCCCAATCTCTGATGCAAATGACTGTCCTAGTCTGATCTAAGTGGTGTTTGAAATAAATCTTATCATGAGCGTCAAGGTTTGGTTCGCACAATTCCTGCGTAGGAGAGCCTTTCAAAACGGTCTGGCAGACGAAAAAAAAAAATGGAGCAGAGAAGGACATGGTACAAACAGTACTGTATAGAGTTAAGATAGAACAGAAAGATGGGAATATTAACAACATAGTAGCTACAACTTCTTAGAGTAAAAGTATCGTTAAAAAGTATTCGTACATTTATAAAAGAGTGTACATATCTGGGTACATGAATCATCAAAAATTTCAAATAATCAACACGAGAACGAGGGACTGAAAGACCGATTATTGAATGTTCTGTTGAGCAGCAGCTACCATAGCATTCTGGATTTCTTCCACTGCCATGTTATTCACTTGATTTTGTTGGTATCTAGCCTGTTGCTGCGCTTGTGCTTGTGCCATAGCTTGATGAAACTGTTGCTGGGCAAATGCTTGATTGTATTGCGCTTGTGCGTATTGTTGTTGCTGTTGTTGTTGTTGGACTTGTGCAGCAGTAACTTGTACTCCCAGTCGCATTTGATGTTCTAATTGAGCCTGAACCATTTGAGGTGGTGGCTGAACATGCATTTGTTGTCCAGATATCTGATGTTGTGATGCAACATATTGACCATATGGGTTAAGAATTGTTACTGGGTCAGTATTGATTAAGCCTCCACTAACAACTGGTGCAACAGAAGCTGCAGTAGTTGGTGAAGGTCCATTATTCAATTTCTTCTTTCTGTTCCTACAACTGGAACAAACTTTATGCTTTCCAATTTCATTAGGTTCTAATGCCTTTGCACACCTATTACAATTACCCAATTTCTCTAGATTTGTCCTTCTTATCTTATCATTCTCACGGCACCGTTGACAAACTTTGTAACTACCACTTTTAAATTTCTCTTTAGCCTTTTCATCGCCAGTGATAATAGATGCATCCAATGGTCCCGAACAATGTACACACTTACCTTGAGCTGCCCGGTTCGCCTTCCTTGTTCGTAAATTCTTACGACAACCAGGACAAAGTACAAAGTTTTGTTGATCATGTGGGATGGACGATCCACACCTACGACAAGCTCCTGCTTTATCCTTTGTTTTCTTTTGCCATCTACGAGACCTTTGACGTTGAAGATCTCTGCAGTGCTGACATAATTTAAAAATTTTGGGTTCAGCCAAAGGTTTCGAACCTTGTTCAGAATCATTAGTGTGAGGAATAATAATTGGTTGATCGAAATCTTTCTTGCATCTTGAACAAGATGTCCTAAGTACCTGTCCATCATCAGCTTCGGATTGAGGAACTGGTTTATCTTCATTTACAAGTTGTTGTTGGATGTGTAGCGGAGGTATTGGAGAAACAAGGTCAGATTTTGGAGTAGTTGAATTGTTTTCAATTTTAGTCCCAGCGGTAATTCCATTATTTAAAGAATTTATTTTATTATCAATATTGATCTGTGGATGAGTTATTACATTATCATAATGTCCTCTATGAAGTTGAGCAGTAGATCCAGTAGGTTCAGAAGATATAATATGAGAATGAGGGGTCAACAAGTAATGATGTTGTTGTTGCTGTTGTTGCTGAGGATGTAAATGAGAGTGTTGGGTAGGTAAATGGGGAGCAGTAGCTTGACCCTGTGTATTTGATGGCTGTTGAATCGACAGCGAATGTAATTGGTGGTGTAACTGTACTTGAGGTTGCAGTTGCAGCAGTTGTTGCAGTTGCTGTTGATTAAGCAGCAGAGGTTGCTGTAATTGCAACAGTTGGCCATTATTCAGCAGGGGCTGCTGAGATTGTCTCAGTTGTATTTGGCCAGTTTGTGGTTGTTGGAAACTTTGATCTCCTTGTAACAACGCTTGAGCAGTTGCAATAGTTGGATTCGATGGATTTGATAACTCATATTCTGCCTTAACTTGATTTGAGACATGGTTGACTATTTGATTCATAGAAGGGACCATTTGGTTTGATCCACCGTTAAGCTGCAGATCCAAATGCGTGCCAACTCCGAGGAACTGTTGATCCATATTCAATAGCAGTAATTGATTACCCTTCTCTTTTTTTTTCTTCTTTTTCTTCTACAAGATATTTAGACAAGAATATGATCTAAAACTATCAGGGTTCCAGGAATTAAACCTAACGAAAAACGATGTGCTTGTATAACTATTCACTTATTACAGTGGATCTTGCCAGGATACTTCTTTGTTTATGTATCGAAATCGAATTAATCTAACCAATTAAAATTATTGTGAATTTTCAACTAGAGTTATTGGAAAGAGTATAATGCTTAATGCTGTTATTTTTGGGTTATGAACTTCAAGAAGAAAAGGGTTGTGAGCTAAATATATAAGGGGTATAGGCGTGCGGGAGTACAAAACCAAAGGTGTATGCAGGTCGAACGGACTTGAAGATCACACTCAAAAGCGAAAAGTAGAGCGGAATGCAAACAATAAAAGGAGGGAGGCAAAGGGGAGCAAGCTTCAAACAGCAATGAAATGAAAGCAAAGAAAAGAAAAATTGCAAATGAGAAAGTAGTACGAGTATATTGATACTGAAATGAAACAACTCGTAGATTGAAAGATTAGTCAAGATTTTTGTTTCGTTTGCTCCTTATACCAAACTTCTCTTCCTTTTTTTTTTATTTTTTTTTCGTTGTTGCCGCTCAAATAGCAATCGCAAAGGAAAGTGTTACTCGGAGCATAAGGAGAATGGTCCAATGATTGCCGCAATTAGAGTGGGTGGGATGTAATGTATACAGGCGCAGAGGATTCAGTTTACGAAATTTTTGTGATTTGCTGGTCAATTTTGGTCCCTTCGGTACCTTAGAGACGCGAATTTAGACCAATATGTTTTCTTGTTTCTAGCTCTACGTCATAAGAAAAATATTGGTTTTGCATGGAAGCTTCAACGCAGCACCACATACGATAAGAAATGAAATGAGTTGAAATGAGTTGAAATTCGGAGCTAATCATGATTCGATCTTGAAGTTCGGTCTAAGGGAGCACCGAATCTACTGAATATGAACGGCGTTCTTCGTCTGCAGAAAAAAATACAATTGTATCTCTGTTGCATTTTTTTTCTGCTTCCAAGCCTCCAATCTGACGTTCAATTCTGTCGACGGTGATGTTCAGGGTTGAGTTCGCAGTAGGACTGATTGGTATTCAGTTTCGTATTTTGTATTCTGTGTGTCTTGTAGTGTGTACTGTAGTGTGTATTGTGGTGTGAACTCTAGTGTGTATTGTGGTGTGAACTCTAGTGTGTATTGTAGTGTGCATTGTAGTGTGTTGTAGTCTGTATTGCAGTGTGTTGTAGTCTGTATTGCAGTGTGTAGACTGTATTATAGGGTCTACTGTCCTCTCTAGCGTAGTTTGTTTTGCATGCATTCCAGTTACTTTTTATCTCCTTCGCTGAAACTATCTGCCCTGAAGCAAACCTTCAGTAGCCATATGATCTTACCCAACTTTATTTCTTTATTTAAAAATTAAGGTTGGATCTCATATAGAACCCATTGTGTCTCCGTTTCGACACATGATGGGTTCTACTGACTATTTCACGAGTGTGTCCAAAAGTCTCAACCAGTAGGTCCATTTTAGATGTGGGGATTTGGTTAGACTGCGATATTTTATCACCACACAGAATTTCATAGGAAACGAGAGCACAGCACCACGTAGATGATGTCAGTGAGCAGATCCGATCTAATCTTGCAGTATCTGATCTTGAACTGTCTGATCTCGAACTGTCTGATGTCGAACCCTCTGATCCTGTTGCACCCGAACTTAAAGACTCTTGCCTACTCTCGTCAAATCGTTATCAATATTCCACATTAATTGATATGGTCTTCATCACCTTAGCTACAAAGAGAGCGCTTCTCACTCCAAAATGTGTTCAACTGATGGTACGCAAAATATCCTATTTGTCTTGTCCGGTATGGCACTTGGAGAATAATATCTCAAATAACATATGGGACCTGTATTGATGTTCTCACCACTTTTCAACCTCACGGTGACTAGCCCATCTTCGAGAGAGGATTTGCATAGAATCATAAATTGATCTCAAATTTTGCTCCATCGGAGTCTTTTTTTTTTCACTTTCAACTCAAGTATTTGAAATTATGCCATGATATCTTGTAGTAAACATCAGTTCTCTACGTTAAGTTTATTATTTATTTGTTTTATGTTTCGGTGATTTCACCGATTCAGGGTCCCACTTCATTACGAATTTGAAATCTTGATATCCTACGAAATTCGCTTTTGCTGGTCATGAATCTAACCCTTCATAATCCTGGATAACCTTCGAAATGCTTTTTATTTTTCTTGATTCTTGTTCCTTGATTAAAGTCCTCGATCCACTTTCAATATCTAGATCCCCCAAATATATCGAATGGTTGTTTTCTTCTGTTCCAAAAAAATTATTTACTGTGTTTTTGGAGAAGACTGAATTACTACTAAGATTTCGCAACCTCGTTACTATTAGTTTCTTCACTAAAGTCGTCACTGGCCTTTATTTAATTATCGTTGGAAATCGCCTCTTTATAATCTATTTACATGGTTACTGTCCCTCAGGACCCGTCCAATTCACAACACCCAGTGTTTTCACTTCATTCAAATCTCTTTTTATATACAATTTGAGCAACTTCTCCAAATCTATAAGCCCCTAAACCAATTAGTAAGATACCAATACCTTTCACAGATTTTTGCCACCAAAGTGGATTTTTTACAAGATCAACTTTACCACCCTTTTCACGGAATGGAGCACCTGAGTTTAAATACAAACCACCACCTGTAGCAATAATAGATTGAATTATTGTACAAGGAAGACAAGTTGTTTCCAGGGCGTCAAGGTCCCGAGAAGGAGGAGGATTAAACACCGAAATAATATTGGACATTTGTATGTAATCAATTCACTTATGTAAAGCGGAGATCAATCCTATATGGATAATGGTTTATACCAAGTGAAATCAGATGAATCACAGATGAAACTTGATCTTTGTAGGACTTCGCAACTCTCTCCCAACTCAATTTATAGAACCAGAAACGCCATTTGTGAGTATCGTGCAGTACCAATGTGATTTTCCAAAACACTCGCAAAATCAAAATTCAATTCAGTGACATGCTGCTCTCAACAGGGTAGACACTTTCTTTTCTTTTCTTATCTTACAATTTTTGCTTCTCTGTGGAAGATGTTAAATATACATAGGTCAGGCATAAGAGTACTAGGTCGTTCGAAAAGATCGTCTTCGTCAACATTTTCGATTCGATCACTTTCCAGATACAATGCATTGAACTCTCAATTCAATTATAATCAATATAAAGCGCCTCCCAAATCAGAGTGGCCCAGACGTATTTTGACAGTATTATTAGGATTTTCGATCTTTACTGTTTATGGTTATTACATGTGGTGGCCCAAACATACATTTCCATCTTCGGTTGCTAAAATATTACGTAAGGGACTTTGGGCTGAATCTGATAAGGGCGAAAATGATTATCAATTGGCACTTAAGTATTATATTGAAGCATTGAATCATTGTAATGAAATCAAATTAAATAATTTATCAGATGAATACACTGGAATTCAATTGAAAATTGGTGAGATGTTTGAAAGGTTAGGGATGATTGAAGATGCTGCATTTATTTATAATGAAGTTGCAACTTTATATTTGAATGTATTGACATCTGAACCTAGTTCAGTTAATGGTAAGAGGATAAAAGATCAAGAACATAGAGCTCATTTGATTCAAAAAGATTTAAGATTAGCAATTAAACTTGTTGAACTTAATAAATCAAGTCCTCAACTTTCAAAGGCAATTCTAATAACTCATTTATTAATTGCTCAAGATGAAGTTCAGAAGAAACTTGGTAGTGGTAACGGACTTGAGAAATTCATTCAACAAACAAATCCAACAGAAATTTCGAGTTCAAATTCTGAAAATTTGGATTCAACTTACAGCGCAACTATTGCTAAAGATGCAATTGAATTAGATGATGGAATTACCGTCACTAAAATAAACAAAAATCCTATGGCCTGGGATCCATTTGCTGATGAATTCTTTAATGCAATGGATTTATTGACTGCAATTTGTATTTCAACTGGAGATTTGGCAATGGCTTCCAAAGTGAGAATATCTATGACTGAATGGATGTTAATTGCTGATGCTGAACCTCATAAAATTTTATTATCTCAATGTAATTTAGCATCATTGTTATATTTACAGGCTGAACAGTTTGAAAGTAAAGAAATTGTTCTAAGTAAGCAAACCAAAAGAAATGAATCGCTTGAACAAGAACTTAAGAGTTCTATAATCAATAAGAATAAATGTATAGAATTATCCATTAAGTCATATGAATCATTATTACAATTTTCCAAGAATTTGTCCCCAGATGTTATCGCATCAAGTTATGTGATCAATGAAACAGTTGCGTTAGCGACTTATGGTTTGGGAGTGGTTAATTTACATATATCCAATTATGAAAAGGCTGAAAGATTATTAAGAGAGGCCAGAGTCAGATCTAAAGCATGTGGATATTCGGATTTAATTGTTGAAATTGAGAGAGAGTTGGGGAAACTTTTCAAAGAAAAGAAGCTTGTAAAGGAAGGAAAGGGTTTAAAGAAGGAAGATTTGGAGAATACTGACATCGAACTAGACATACATTTAAAGAAATGAGTTTGGGAGAAACCTTGTCGTTCTTAGGAGAAGAAGAAGTTTGAGAAAAGGGGACAATCTCTTACGACAGAAGATTTCAATGTAGTGCAATGGCAACGTATACCGATTGCTTGTGGTTTTCAATATAGGACAAGACTTGCACATTCTTTGTGATTCTTAATATAGTACACACTATTCCATTTTTTTTTTGTTTTGTTTTGTAGTCGTTTCTTGCTATGATAAAGTAGTTGTGCATTTCAAATCCAATATTGAATGTTGGAGGATGGAACGTCGTATGTTATTGAAAACACAGGATCAACGTATTATAGAAAAGTCCGATATAGTGTAACGGCTAGCACGGTTCGCTTTCACCGAGCAGACCCGGGTTCGACTCCCGGTATCGGAAACTTCCTTTTTTTTTACATAAGCGCTTTTGGTATTGGTCAACTTAAAGCTGCAACTACAACTTACAACTACAACCAAAGCCATTGAAAGAGTCAATACGTGAAATAATATGAAAAGATTTAAGAACATATACAAACAAATGTACATTCTATAAGAGATCCTCGAGTTTCGCGATAATTTCATCACTTGAATCTCCACTTGAGATTGACCCAACGATAATTCCATCAACACTAACTGTAGGAGTAACATGAGCTCCTACTCCTCTTAAATACTTTGTAAAGTATTTCAAATCAACAGTAGCTCCATTTCCGTCATTATTTGCCTTGACAAGGTCCTTTTCTGTTTTAAAAACCAATTGATCAAGAATTTGTTCTTTAGAAAAAGGTAAGCCTAATTCATTATAACCTGTTAATTTGGTGATTAAGTGATAAATCTCGTTGCGACTTAAACCAGCGGTTATATTATCGAAAAATTGCTCTTTGTTTTCAAAAAGAAGCTCAGAAAAGTCCCAAAATAACTTATTGGTGTTCAATTTAGGGTCGTTCGATTCGCGTAATAACTTAGCAACGGTCAAGGAAAACTCATTAAGAATTACTGAGTTAGTGTGCCATGGCTGAACTACATTGACAAATACAAATTGAAATTGATTTGGATGTCTTAAACTGAGTTCAGGAATAACTGATTTTTTCAATTTGAAGAATATTATTGCACTAAACTTACAATTGAAGTCTAAATACAAGTTAACTACATGGGGAGTTATAGTTGGACTTACCAATTCTGATCTAGGATGGAAATAATGCGTAGGAGCATATTTTGGACTGATCATGATCAATTGAGATAATTAAAATTTTTACTACTTCAAATGTTACCAGCTCAAGTGATAGTATGAACTTTAAAGATTTTTAATTGATATAAATAAAAAGAAGCTCTGAGCGTTAGTAAGAAGATGGAGAGTATGAGTCTGCAAAGGGGGAATTGCTAACGTGGCTCATCCAATAGCATAATAATATTCGGTCACGTGGGCTCAGATTAAGAAAGGTACACAATTGACTGTGAGTCTAAAGGTCCAATACTGGTCGGACCAATGCTGTGGTGAACAAGAAGCGTTGTAGTTTGTCTAAGTCGTAGATAGTTATTGAATGGCACACGAGTAGTAACCTCGATTTCAGCTTTTTCTCTTTTTTTTTTGTTTCCAAGAATTCAAATTGAACTTCAAGTCAAACTTCAAGTCGAACTAAAAGTCGATCTCCCAGTCGATCTCTAAATCTTCGCTCTCCATGAATAGGTAACCTGTATCAAAATTCATAGTTTCCCCTCGACGTTGATACGTAATGACTCTACCTTCTTCGCTTCCTTAATTTTCTCCATTGAGAGATCTCATACTCGTTGGAAAATGTTGCTATGGTTGAATCACTGTAGTTCTTCTTCGGCTTGATTTTCTCTTGACCTCTAGTTCTAGGTTTATTGGTTTCAGGTTCATTGATTTCAGGATCGCGAGCTTCGGGTCCTCTAGCATCAAGCTTGTTTGTTTCAAGCTTGCTTGCTTCTGTATTACTGGCATCAGTACCATTCTGACTGGCTTGCTTACTAGAAGCAACTCCATTCTGACCGAATCCACTCTGACCGAATCCGCTCTGATCAATTCCGTTCTTACTAGTATCAGCTCCGTTCTCTCCGACTCTGTTGTTCGTATCTTCAACTCCATTCTGTCCGACTCTGTTGTTTGTTATATCAACCCCATTCTGTCTAACTCCATTCTTCCTCCTCAGATCTTCATATTCGTCACCTATATCCTCCTCAAACTTCAATTGAGCGATCTTAACCGGTTTCATTACCGCTTCTGACTTCTGGGTCTTTGGCTCTGGACTGCTTGAAATAACCTCGTCCAATTGTGAATGACCATTAAGTATATCTTGTTGTTGCAGTAACTGTATATCAGTAGAAAAGGGAATAATGGTCGACTCTGAAGCACTAGAATTGGCTATTTCAATATTGGAACTCCTAATGTTGTCTTCACTTCCATCTAATTGCCTTTGTCGTATTTGTATCAAGAGCTTATTTGGTGTATTTGACGTCCTAGTATACTCTAAATCAGGGTCCTTGCGTACATCTGTCGATACATTCGATGTCTCAACTTCGGAGTCCAACTCAACTTTCTCTTTTTTAATTTTAGCCTTCAAATTCTGGAATACTGCTAATATATTATTCGAAGTTGTACCAGTTATATTTCTTTTCTTGTTTGCAAAGGTATTATCCACCTCTGATGGTCGTTTGATTGAAGGACGACTAGTGGTGGTGGTGACACTCAAATCGACCTTATCAAGCTTCACTATTCTCTCTTGTAAAAGTTCCTCAATATCTTCCGAGGGTACCAAACGCTCTGATTCTCTTATTTTCTCTTGCAATTTTTGTATTGCTTTAGATCTTTGTTGTATAAGTTTTTGTATGACTTCTGCTTGTTCGATTTTTTGTTTATCCAATGGAGTCTCATTGGTTGTGTGGGTTGAGAAAGGTTTCAAAACGTTACTAAAAGCTCTGGAAATCCAACCACCATCATTAGATGGCACTTTGTCGGTGGTTCGATTCATATGCTATAGGAAATCCAAAAAAAATACGACGAAACCTCTTGTTGGTGCTAATGAAACCAGTAAACTCATTTATGGCCCTTTCATTTAGTGAGCTCTAAAAGTCGCGGTGTTGTAACATTTCTGAGGATTGATGGGGGATCGGGAAAAGACATTGCTTTGGGAAAATCATGCTCTACATGATAGAAGAAGGTAATTACAACTATCGAATTCTTAATATACAAGTCTTTAAGAAGTAAATGAAGGTAAATTGAAATATCAAAATTCGTAATATACAAAGTATTCATGTAATAGAAGAAGGTAATTGGGAACCATCAATTTCATAATATACAGGTCGTATATGTATTTTGAACTATCGATTTCTTAATATGCAAAAGTTCTTCATATGGTGCAAGGAGAGTAATTGAAACCATCAATTTCACATTTCAAAGCTCTCTAGAAGGTCACTAAGACTCTCTATTTCATGATATACAAACTCTTTTTCATAATTTTCTTTTGAAAATTTTTTTATTTGCTGGGGACCTGAGAGTGATAAACAACTGCAATTTTTAAACTATAATAGTAATCTTGCACTTATCATATAAACTATCATGGAATCTTGCATCATCATTAATTTCAAAACTCTTTAATTTCAAAGATTGAACTTCAGTTAAGTTATCTGAATCATTAATCCGATTTTCTTCAATGAAATCATCATATTCACTTCTTAAGTATAAATGAATATTATTTACATTATCTGGATCAAGCTTAGATTTTTCATTCTCCGCAGATGGACTTGATATTAATCTCTTACTCAATTTTGATTTTAAATCTTGTAATCGTAAATTTGTTGGTAATAATAGTACAAAGATATCATCCTCGAAATAGAATTTTACTTTAACTTTCTGTTGCTTTGGATCTGTAGTAGTAGCGGTAGTAGGTATTGAAGTGGATGATGTCGAGCTTTTCAAAGGACCTGACATTCCTGGAATCACTCCTGGGATTATTCCTCGTTGAATGCTTCCTGATCCAAATGATGATAAATTATTATTACTATTATTATTATTATTATTATTACTGGTATTTGCTTCTTCATTATTGGTGTTAACAACATTGGTAGTGGACGTGGATGATGTCGTACGTTCTAAATTCAGCTCTGAAGTTGGAGAAGACGTCCTATTGCTTGATCCATGACCGTTACCATTCCCATTACCATTGTGAAAATTGGAATATTGACTTAATCTATCTTGATGATAATAAGATTTTTGACTAATTGGTCTCAGGAGTCTTTTCTCCTTTTTTGAAGAATCATTAACTTCCTTATCAAATTCATTGTCTAATATTTCAAATAAGGCTAGCACTTCTCCACTTCTGGAAATATTCGATGGTAAAGAGATCAAATTTCTTAAATAATAATCAAGTTTTTCTCTTCTCAACTTAGATATACTGTCGTTAACATTAATTAATGGTCCAGGAATTGATGGAATGATTCTTTTTGAGTTTTCAATCTTTCCTGCTTCGTATGGGAAAAGTTCTAACAACTTAACTTGTAAATCATAAAAATCCTGATAAAATCTTGATAAATAACGAGTTTTCCCATTACTTAATTTGGCAACGATTAAGTATTGATATCTTCCATGATCTAATTGATAAGAATCAACAGAAGCTTCAAGAATTGTAGTATTTGTCGAATTCAAAGAAGACCTATTGGAATATTCGCTTGTGGTGCTACCATTGTTGAAATATTGACTATTTGCAGAACTTGGAGCTACTTGATTTGATATTGATCCCAAAGGGATTGTTGATGCTTGATATTTTGCAGTTTGATCTTTCCACTTATCCACAGTTGGGATGTTAAATTTTTCAATAACGGAAACGACATTATCTTGGTTATTTAAATCTGTAGGGCCCTGATTGCTTACTAGGTCAATTACTTTTACGTATGAAACGGGAACCAACCCTGGACCTCCCAATCTATTTATCGGTTTTGCAATAAACCATTCAAAATCATGATGGGCACATATTATTAAATTTTCTCCCGCTTCTATGTCCAATTCGTCTGGTCTTTCGGCCTTGAAAGAGTACAAAGTAACCGCGTACAAGATCTGGCTTGTGGGTGTGTAATTTATATGCTTTTCTTGTTGTTGGTGTTGTTGTTGTTGTTGCTGCTGTTGGTGGTGCAAATATCCTTGCTGGTTCTGTGCAACAGGGTTTATCGAGTTGTCCTGTTGTATAATAGCAGGTCTTGAACGATTGAAAACTTCAAAGTAGCTGATTGGAACCATCCCTCTAGCTCCTGTCATTGGATTAGTTGCTTCATACCAACCATCTGGGTCATCTTCAGCATCATTTAAATCACCTCCAATAACGTGGAAAAAATCCCCCTTGCTAAAGGCCAATTCGCCAGGACCTTGAGGATTATAATCGTAAAGAGCTTTAATTACTCTTTTTGGTGATTCAAGAATCAGATCAACTGGTGCTGCATTTCTAGAAATTGGAGATGATTGTGAAGAACTTGATGATATTCTAGAAATATTATGCTTAGGACTATCGGACAGTGAAGACAGTCTTTTGCTACGTCTGAATGTCCTGATCATTCTAGTATACGATATGAAAGAGAACTGATTTCTTGAGACGAGAAAAAAAAAAATACGTTCTGTTCAGCTTGAAATATTTCTAATATCCTTCTAGATTTCTATACTGTTTCTCTTTTGTGGATCGATTGATTAGATCTGTTGGCTCCGTTCAGCTTTGAGAAAACCAAACAAGAACGAAAGAAAAGCAAAGAAAAAAAAACTGCAATACAGCGATTCGGAATCTAATAGTTGTCTAATGAATTTCAATTCTTGATTCAACTTTCTGATAAAGTTTATATTTGGAACTTAACAGATCTCTTTGATCAGTAATCAAATGGCAACAAAGTGATTTCAATGGTTCACTAGAAAGAAGTGCCACACAAAATAAAATTCAATGAGTTCTGATTAAGACAAATTCCACTCAAATTCAACTTGATGAAATGTAATACTGTTTAGGTAAATAATCAATTTGTGTTTGAAAACCACATCAATTGAATCTTCGATTTTGAGAAGAAAAAAAGTCGTGCCCTCCAGGAAGGAGTAGCTAAGGGAATTGGGAAAGGTTGTGGGAGGAATTGGAACATAAAGCGAAAAATTTCAAAAAAAAATAAAAATTATAATAAGAAAGATTTATATGTAGGACCACCATTATTTTTCATAAAGCTTCAATAGAGAGCAAGGTCATTGAATTTACGGTAGAGAAAAAGTTCATTAATGTGAATTAGATAAAGAGGATTACAATTTCAGTTGCAATTGTAATTACTAGAGTGGTGTTATTTTTTTACAACGAGTTTTGTTTCTTTTGTATCAGTTCATAGTATTGTAGAGTTCTTGTTAAAGGTTGATTATCGAAGGACGTTTTCATTGTTTGATCGCGAAGGGGATCGGGAATCTATTCTGTTCGCGCGAACAGGACTCCTGTATTTAGACTTATTTTATGGGCCATCAACGAAGGTTGTTGCATTGTTCGATTGGTGATTAGTGGTATGGATTGGATATATTATGTTTGTTCGCTGTGTTCACGGAGTGACAGAGATAACGTTGTCTACTTGGATGGATAGTACTTTTTTGAATTAGATCGAAAGGTAACGAATGGTGCAGAATGACAGCGAATGGCTACCAATGGTGCAGAATGCCGCAGAATGACACAATATGGGCACCAAATGGGTAACGGTTTGAGATTGGGTATGTCAACATTCAGCTACGAAAAGTTGGTGAGTCCATGCATAGCAATGGAGCGACAATTGAGTAGTAGAACTGGGTATACCAGGAGTAGTAGAACTAGAAGTACGGGGAGCACTAGAACTAGAAGGGCTGGATGTTCTAGAACTGGAAGGGGTGGACCTCTTGGATCTGAACCGTACTGGGATAGAACTGGGTGCACCAGGTCCAATAGAACCAGACTTACTGGATGTAGGATGTTCTCGTATACTAGGGGTGTTGCACATGTTCTTGATGAGGTGCCAATTCTCCGTAATCAGCTCAGATTAAAGATACTCAGTACTCGCGA
This sequence comes from Chernovozyma sophiae-reginae, assembly GCA_030564725.1. Taxonomy (NCBI): domain Eukaryota; kingdom Fungi; phylum Ascomycota; class Pichiomycetes; order Serinales; family Debaryomycetaceae; genus Chernovozyma; species Chernovozyma sophiae-reginae. The sequence goes on from JAKTYG010000180.1 coordinate 17,065, forward strand.
ATTGGTTCGTATGCTATACATCGAACGCCAACTCTCAGCATTTTTTCAACCCTATTCCTTCTTAAACCTCTTGGAGTTGATACATGTCTTTTCTGTTTTTATTTTTTGTTTTTTTTCGTCCCAACCAAAACCTTCAGTATTCAGTGCAGCGGTCTCTTACTTCTCCCAATGGGTATCTTCAACTTAACTCTTGTGAGACTGTGATCCATCCACGAGAGAGTCCGCGAATTCCTCTGGTGAATAACTTTGGCCAAGAACTGGCTCTGGCTCAGTCCAATATGAAATATCAGTTGATAATTGATTTGCATCATATTCTCCTGTAGATGGATCTTCAGGACTTTCTTCATAACTTCTTTTTCTTTTCAGATTTCTATAATCTGCTGCTTGTTGTTCAAATTCTCTGTATTTTGCAAGGTAAATTTTTAGAGTTTCCGCATAATTTTCAAATCCAAGCGAATTCATTGCTGATAAGATATCTTCTCCATTAAGAGTCTTTCTTTTCTCATATTTACACTTTTCAGCTGCTTGACTGGTGACAAAAGATATGAATTCGGAAACACATTCTTGAACACATTCTTTTGATTCTTTTGATAGTTTTCCATGAGGAGGTAATGCTGCTTTCATTACTCTACCAACTGCAGCACGAGTGAGTTAGTAACAAAAGAAGAAAAAAGAGTATGACATCTGGTAACTGGTAACATTGAAATCATCGAGCGTTTTAAAAAATCCTTACTCACCATTTGCAATAGGCAAATATCTATCATGTTCCTTTATTTCAAAAGGGCTTGAATCCAACATCGAATCCTCTGCTATTGAGTATAACTATCTCTCTATATGATCTTCTAATCTAAAGAATCTTTACCAAAAAAATAAAAAAAAATTCCTCTGCGCGGCGTTTACCAGACATATATAAACTTGATTTGAATATGCGATCTCGGCAAAGACCTTAGATTCTTTTTGACATAACTACTAGATTAATGGAAACTTTCATTCAATAATGGATATCGATTGGCTTAATTGTGGAAACAGTGGACAATTGGCTCGAAATTGATAACTTTATCGAATTGGATACTTGATTTCAGCGACACCTTATCTCAGTCATAAAGACACTTGCTTATGGTTAGGGTCAAGCCTGTCAAACTACCCAACTTTAGTCAGTAACATTGAAATAACATGTGTCTTGTACCTACACCTACACCTTCACCTGCTCCCACACTTACAGACGTATCAATTCTCTAGCATTAATAAAACTAATAGAGAGTGAAGCAGTGGATGTTTGTTCTGTTCAATATATAGGAATACAAAAAAACAAATTATTATAAATTCTCAAGACACCTTCTAACATACCCTTGATAAACAACACAATCCTTACTTTCATTCTTCCAATAGTCAAGAAGAATTAATAAATGCTCTAAACTTGATTGAATCTTTTCTTTTGAAAATATTAAATTAATAATCGTCCCTAATTCTTCAACATTCATTGATGGTTGTTTATTTTGAAGATGTTCAGTAAATTCTGGATTACCAGTAGCAATTGAAATCATATTTTGAAGTTTTTTATAAATTAAATATTCAAATGTATGACCTATAAATGAATTTCTTAAGAAATACCATTGACCAGCATGTCTATGACCTCCTAATTTTGCAATATTCAATTGAGGAATTGATATTACTGTCTTAAGGAAAACTTTTAATACTTGGAATCTTGCTCCATCATAATCATTTAAACTTATATCAGGGAATTCTGAATTATCAGGAGGTTCTGATTTAAATGTATAACCATCATTATCAATAAATTGCAGAAAATCTTCCATTGGATTACAAGCTTGATAAAGTTGTGGAGCATCATAAGTATTTAAATAATTATGAGATCTACTTGATGAACTATCATAACTTAACATGGATTCAGGAGATTCATTTAATCCAATGGGGATATCATCAGCTAATTTTTCTTGCATCACTTCTTTAGCTGCTTGTAATAACTCTTTAATGTTTATTTTATCTTCAAGGATAAGATAAATGATTGGTCTATGTAAACACATCTTAGATACCACTATTCTTGTTTTAATAAACATAATCGATTCTGATTGTGCTTGAAGGAAAAGATCACTACCAAGTAAAAAATCATCCAATGTTTCATATATTGAATTGGAATTTGATTTGATTCTCTTTTCCCATTTTTGTAAATAATGCTTTTTAACACTCTTATAAACTTGAGTGGCATCTGTTTCTTGAAGAATAAAATTTCTAATTCTTGGACTCATTGAATTAATAATTCCATTATATTGATTTAAATATTTTATGAAGATTCTCCAAACATCTTTTTTATAAAATTGTTCCGAATCCCATAATTTCAGTAACGTACTTTCGTATGAATAAATTTCATCAAACATTCTATTATCAACTTTTCTTACTGCAATTTCTGTCA
>JAKTYG010000181.1:0-23070 GCA_030564725.1 Chernovozyma sophiae-reginae
ATTTGCTCTGGATGAAGAAATTGGTTGGGACATACAAAACGAAGTTTACTTGAGGATGGATTTATGAGGTACAGGAGAAAGATATTAAGGTAGGAAGTTGACTTGTATCCTTAGAATGCACTTATTTTGAAAAGAGTAACCAAAGAGTAACGAATTATAAATGGTCTTTATTCTCAAATAGGTCAATGGTCTTACCTTGTTTAGAGAGGTTAGATTTTCTTGTATATTAGTGAATTGTTCGCTATCAGGAATAAGCTCACTAGGAAGGGAGAGGATCATATAATGAGGTCTTTGGTTTTCTAGAATTGGGGGTTAATCCACACCAGTATGTATGTATCACGACTATCATAGTTGTCTATCTTGTCTATTTTGTTATAAACGGTACCCGCAACTACCTAAACTGGTATCTATACTCACCTATCGTGCCGCCAAGACGGCGAGCTCTAAAGCTTTCTTTGCCGCTAATTGGGCTGAGGAATGGGCCAGTGATTCTCAATCGCGGGACGGGCGATGCAATGGAAAAAACAATCTCAACACCGAAATATTTTTACCCATTAGCCGCCCCCTGATGAAACCCGCCGCAATTCTCTTTCGAAATGGCCAAGAATTTCAGAAATGATGGTTCACGATCCAAAGAAGCAAAAAGAGTTTCAGTCAAAATTGAACTAATCAAAAATACTATATATCATTTGTAAATGGGTTTCATTGCCGAATAATAGTTTCTTCCGATTTATCCATTGTCCTGTTCTTTAAAGGAGATATCTCATTTAAGCAAATGGTTCAGTAAGAAGGTCCCGATTTGGGGAAAGACTTCTGGAACTTGAATCTTTGAGGCGGAAAATGGCCCAAGGCTCATATAGCCGGTACCCTCATTGAAAGACTTGAGACATCGATTTCGATAGGAAATACAATGGGACTTAATCGGACCTCGTAAACCTCCACAGTTGCTAAAAATTGTTGCAAATGTAGAGTCCGTCAATGAATCATAAGCCAATTAACAGTGAACTGAAAAGGAAACAACTGTAATCCACTGCTAGAATTAGTTGTTCCATACCATCTTGCACTGGACTGGTTGTTTGCCTGCATATACATCAGTTTAAGCATTTCCGATGTTTTTCTTTGAAACGTCTGGGTTATATGCAGGTGTCTGTATCCATCTCAGAGAGGCTCCAATTGTTTCTCTCTCTCTACCTCTTTGCTCGGGTCGTTGCACCCAATCTATGTTCCATCAGAACACCACTTGTAGGTAATTTTCTCAACATACCCCATGATACGATCTATTTATACATCATTTCTTGGTCCAGCCCGACCTAATGTATTAAATAGTTTGCGTTATGTCTCCAACTCGAAAATATTGTTCAAAGATGAAAATGAAAAACTTCATTTTGGAAAATTTACTCAACAAGAATATGATGAAGCTGCTGCAATTGTGAAAGAACAGATGGCAAAACTTGAAAATCAGATCAAGGGATCTCATAATTTGAGATCAAATCTTGAAGAAATGCAAACTATTCCTGCAACCGCTGAAGTATTTAGTGGCAAAGGCAAAGATCTTAAATCTCCATTCTCAACTTCGAACATAAAATCGCTAGCAGATATTCTTATTCAGTCAATTAAAACCACCGGTCCGATTTCTTTATCAGCTTATATGAGACAATGTTTAACCCATCCGGATTATGGATACTATACAACCAGAAATCCTTTGGATTCTTCAACTGGAGATTTTATTACATCTCCAGAAATATCTCTGGTGTTTGGAGAAATGATTGGGGTGTGGTTATTTTCCATATGGTTGTCTCAAAACAAACCTTCTAATATTCGAATAATAGAATTTGGTCCAGGTATGGGTACTTTGATGCATGATGTTTTAAAATGTTTTAACAGACTCAATCGGGGAACTGCTGCTATTGCTGGAACCTCTAAGAATCCGGTGGATATAACAATTGTAATGATTGAAGCATCTCCAGTTCTTCGTAAGGAACAATTCCAACTTCTTTGTGATGACCAATCTGCAGTAAAATTGAGTAAAGATGGTAATTTAATTGGAGCTACTACCAAGTGGAACAACTCCATTATTTGGGCCGATACTGAAAAGGATATCAATAATGATTCCAAATACTCAAATTACATTCTAGCTCATGAATTTTTTGATGCATTACCTATTAAATCATTTAAGAAGAAATCCGATGGAACTTGGAGAGAATTACTTGTTGAACATTCATCAAGTGTTAATAATACTCAACCAAAGATAGAAGGACAAATTATCAACGATGAAGGAAGTAACAATTCTTCTATTGAATTTCTCGATACTGATTTTCATCTCACTGAGAGTCCTAAAGAAACTCCAATTGCTTTTATTCCTAAGGTTAATCCAAGATTTAAAGATTTACCAACAGATCTGAGAGTTGAAATTTGCCCCGATGCTGATCTTTACATTACAAAAATGGCCCAACTTGTAAATAATACCCTGAAAACTGGAGCTGTTTTGGTAATGGATTATGGTACTACAAGTGGTGTACCGGATAATACTCTTAGAGGTATCTATAAACATAAATTCGTATCACCATTTTATAAACCAGGAGATGTTGATTTATCTATTGATGTTGATTTTGAAAATTTGAAACAGGTTTCTTCAAATATTTGTCTGGCTTATGGACCAGTGCAACAAGGTGATTGGTTACATGAACTTGGTATAGGTTATCGAGTTGACCAATTGATTAAAGCGAATAAGAACTACGAAGATCAAGAAAAGATTTACAATTCATACATCAGGCTCACAGGAAAGGATGAAAAATCGATGGGGAAAGTGTACAAATTCTTATCATTACTTCCAAAGGGATCTGAAACTCCAGTTGGATTTATAGGCAACAGTACATAGGGCGCACTAATCCCTGGTTTTGACAATTATTGAATAAGATAATAATCAAAAAAAAAAAAACTATGTAAATACAATAAATAAATTGAGAAACAGACAGATCAAATTGCTTCCTCACCATCTTGTAGATTTTATAGGATCGCCAATTGAAGCATACTCTAAGCAATAGTGCTTCAATAACAATCTAATCTCCTCAACTTCATCTATAATTTCCAACTGATTAATTCTGTTTAGTTCGTCTTTAGATACCCACGGCTCTCCGCTGTATCCGCTAATAACACTTAGATCCAATATCTTGACATTTTCAAACCCTCGTTCTCTTAAAAACTTGACTCTGGAAGGAATATCTGGTAATTTATCAAACGTTGGAAGGTTTATTCCACGTCCTGACAAATTTATAGACATTGTCTTGCCAAAGGAGTCGGAGAGAGACATTGGTTCATATATAAGAAGAGATAATGAACCCGATTGAAACATTTGTTTCCAGAAATCTATTATGAATGTATTCTCTTCAATTGAAACATAACATAAGACACATTCACTTATAATCAAAGTTGGTAATGAACGATCAATGTATGTAAAAGATTCAATTTCCGGAGAATTCTTTAAATCTCGAAGATCCATTCCATAAATATGATAAGTATCAGTATGGAGATCTGATTTAAATTGTTCAAATTCTGCTTTGGAACTGAATTCTGCTGAGCTAGAGTCATTGGTCAACCCGATAATGTTCTTCAATTCACGATTGTTTAAAATTGCAGCTTTCTTAATCTTAGAGGATTCTACAAAATCTATCTCGTGGTATATGACATTGGAATAGTTTGCCAAAGTACGGAAACTTCTGGTATCGGAACCACTACCAATGGATATGATTTGACACTTCCCATGATTATGAGTTTGAATGAAGTCAGAGACCACCAAATCAATACAGATGGTTCTAAAATAGGTGCCACGATTGATTAAAGGAAATTTCGAATCTTGAAAGATTCCCTTTAAAGTTCTGTTAGCCAGTAAGTTAGAATACCCTTGACAATAAGGAAGGTTCCTGTGATAAGACTCTATGAGCCTCTGAATGTATGTATCCGGTGGGAAAAAGTATCCCTTGTTGTTCGTGCTGAATCTACAACTAAGAGCATCTAAATCTGTAGCTCTGATCAATTTATCTCTTCGTTCAAAGGGAGATATCATTAGAGATGAAGAGTAAATGATTTTAAAAGCAGGAGGAGGTATTGATTTGATCTGTTCCAGAATTACACTGAGGGTTCTAAGTAAAAGCATACGAAGTAGGGAATATTGGATTATATGCCGGACTCGAAGGTCAATGAGTTTCGTCTTAGTTCATGGTTTATGAGGTGCTGTGTTATTTCCATTACAACCCATTGTCACGTTGAAAAGGTTTCGTTTGATTGAAATTTATGGTTTATTACTTCATGAAGCTAGATATCGCTACAAAGAATTTAGATCACTAATAATTCATTATGTTTATGAGGCGTTGTACTCTGTGCTCCTTTCTATGGTAAGTGACAATTTCGCAGCAATTGATATGATATTCGGGGCCGTTCAAGTAGGTGACATGCAACTTTCTGTCGTTCTATAATATGTCGTTGCACTATGTTATATGAAAGTATTCGATAATTGCATTGGATGGATATCGCCAGCTTTTCCTTTTAAACCTCTTTATCCTTTCTGATAATAACCCACCAATTATCCTTTTCGTATCCTTCTTTGACAACTGTTCCTCCAGCTTCTATCGAGTTTTCATGAAGCTCTCCTTTCTTATATAAATGGTAATATCTATATTTGGTATCTTTGCTTTCTTTGCTTTCTTTACTTTCTTTACTTTCTTTGCTTTCTTGCTCTTTTTCATCCAATACATCTTCAATCTTTGGTTCGGTCGTTGTCTCTACATTGTCTGCGTTACTGGCTATGTGCTCCTCAGTTACAGCTTGGGTATCAATTGCTTCTTTCAGAACCCTTAGTTTCCTCTTTGTTTTCACTTTCACTTTCTTTTCCTGCTTCTTCTGTAGCACCCATGGAATTAGTATGTCTTGTTCTCCTCCTTCTTTATATCCTCTACGAGACTTTTCTTGTTCCAATGCCCAACAGTACACCAAGAGCTCTCCTCCGATTTTCAATTTAGAAAGAATATGCCTTATTGCCTCAATTCTTCTTTCTTCATTTGCAAAATGGTGAATCACTGCAATTGAAATTGCAAAATCAAAAGTTCCTTTAGCGTGTGGCAAATTTAATCCGTCTGCTACTCCTAAATTATATTCACCATTCGATACTTTGAAAGCACAGTCTATTAAACCGTCTGATCTATCGGTACCAATCATAAATAATTTCTTGTTTACAGCAAGATATTTACCATTTCCGCATCCAACATCAATACCAATCGAATAATCAGATCTAGATTTTAAAAACTGTTCTACTATGGGCCAAGGTTTGTACCTTGTTTGAGAAAAGTGGCTAGCTATTTCATTATATACGGTATGAACGAATTCTTGTTCTTGGTACGAAGGATCAAGTTTCTTTTCTACAGCAAGAGAAGGCACTAACATTGTTTTACAACAATTCCGCTTGACTTCCAACCACAAATTCGACCTATTAGACTCAAATATAAAGAGTGCTGGATGAGCTGATAAAAGAAAGAGAAAATGTGTTCTGTCTCTTCAAATCGTGAAGAGCATCGAGGTTTGATCTAAAATCTGAGATATATGCACTCCATCTTTGAGCTTGTGCCAAAAAGTTGCAACTCACCATGTTGAAGTAGTGCGATACGTTTATCACCACTTGCTACTACTATACTACTTCTGCTGCTGCTGCTATCTCTACTAGAGCTTCTTCTGCTATTTCTATTACTACTTCTGTTAATATTGCTCGTCTATAAATACTTATAACTTTTGCTGACATAAACTTGAGAAGCGTGCAATTAGCTATAGAGTATCTTCTGATGATAATAAATCTTGTACGAGGATTTCTCTACGTCTCTTTATTGATATCGCTGTTTCTTCTCATAGTATCCAATAACTCATGTTTAATTCTAAATAATAAAGAGGTGCCACCACTTATTCTACCAATTCATATTCGGAATGGTGACGAGGGATACTTCTTTCCCGATTTAGTTGAAGCTGCTCAAATCCAAGTGGATTCCGAATTAAAATCTTTGAACATTTCCAATTGGAAAATTCTATTGATAGACGATTTGGAAGGTACCAGAAATATTAATCTGTTCAGTAATTCGTTAATTAGAGAATTGACCTCCACGAGATTAAATTCAAGTGCTGAAACTGAACTACTAAAGAATGATCAATCGATTCCTGACATAAATGAAGTGTATTCGTTGTGGTTAATGAGATCAAGTGAAAATACAATTGGGGTCGATTCTGTGTATTTTAGATCTTATTTGTTCTATTCAGCAGATTCAGTTTACTCCAATGATCTTCCGTTCTTTGTTGCTCAAACTCTTATATATCATTTTCTTCAATCAGAGATAAACCTCTTTGAAGATAACAACTACAACATAACTCTTCCTGAGAAGATAAAAATAAAATTCACTTCTCCTACAATCGATGACGGTGTCAGATCACTTGAGTGGAACAAGGCGATAGCTGAAATCTTCACCCCGTTCCAGAAGATAATGATTGAACGCGGCAATATCTCTGTTGAATTAGGAATTGATGACGGCTCGAATACAACTGATGATCAGATTTATGATCACATATTCACTTGCACCCAAAATTCTTCACTTCCGTATCAATACATAGGTTCGAATCTTGAGTTGATGCAATTTGTGGCAGATTCTATTACTGAGGTAGAAACTCAAATTGGAATTCCTTTGAATCCGGATAACAATCTTGGACTCAAACTTCAAATGATGAAAAGAGCTAAAACGATGAGCAATTTGAGGATTATCATGGAAAATTATCTGGCAAATGTTTTATTAACTAGACTGAAACATAATGAAAATGCTATCTTGAATTTGCTTCAAGCAGTTCATCCTACTTCCCCAGTTGCAATTTCCTATTGGGATAGATTGTATAATGAAAGTGAAAAATTGATTCGAGAGCTTGAGAAAGACCGACTAAATGAACTTTCCAACTTACGGTCCACAAAGAAAGAAGCTGGTCAATATAAGCTCGCTAACTTACTTAGTATTTTGTTTCAACTTTATCGGGATTATTCCATTGACAGTATAAATAGTAGTTGGCTCTGGACCATTGCGATTGCTAGTGCCTTAAGTTTGAGCTTTATATATACTGGGAAAAATTGATTGTGCCAATTGCAAATGGCATTGTTGAGCGTGTTGAATCATTGGAGAAAAATGTAGAGCAGCTAGTTTGTTGTTGGTATTATGTTCATAGTCTGACGAGATCATCTGGCGATACCAATGGCACTCCAACTTTGTCTCTCAAATATTTCAGAGCTCCACATAATTATTGGAGTAGCACATTAGTAGAGCATTCGTTTTCGGGAACTTTACTTTGCCTGCTCTCATTTGTTACTTTAGATACATAATACACAATCTCATATACGTAGGACCTGAATTGAAGTGATTAGACTAAACTATCGTTGGAGTAGAAGATCTTACAATAGAAGATACCTGTAGTCGTAATTTGGTAGTGCATACAGTCTAGGGTCTTCATTGATAAACTGCTTACCACTGTTTAGATTGATGCTTCAATTCATATACCCTATACCACCACTTAACATATCCACACTCAAACGAAGCAATTATCTATATTGTAATATCTCCATAGATCCTGAGAAGCTTTATTAGTGCGGTCTAGAAGTTGTAAGATGTCCGATAGCGAAGACAACCTAAGCGATATCAGTCTAGATGAGGAAGACGAGGAACTAATTTGGAGAGTGTTTTATGGCGATATTGAAAGGAAGCAACATTCTCATGACAATTCTGAATACCCATCAGAAAGCGAAGAAGAATCTTTACCCGTTGACAATTTTGGAGTGGGCAAGAGGAAAAGAAAAAGAGATAATAACGAAGATGACAGCTCTGAATTTAGTGAATTATCAGACATTGATGACCTTGATCTAGTGGCCAGATACGAAGAATTGAAGAATATTAAAAAGCACGCAGGTCCCCCTTTAAATGAGGAAGAAAAGAAAAGAGTAATTATAGGGTCCTTTACTGACGAACAAATGGATCAATTTGAGTCTTATAGAAGAATGACTGTAAACAAACCTGGAGTTAAAAAGGTATGTAATGGAGTACTTGGACACTCGATACCGCAGAATATTGCGGTAGTATTGGCAGGTATATCGAAGCTGTTTCTTGGTGAGATAGTTACAAGGGCTTTTGAAATTCAAGAACAGGATTATAAGGCAAGATTGATACTGGATATTGATAATAAAAAGAAGCAAAAATTGGAAATATTGAAGAGTTTAGAAAACGGTAAAGAGATTGAAGTTAATAATAAAAAGCTACAATACTTTGGAGATAGACAGATCCCCCTTCAACCTGAACATATACGAGAGGCTTGGAGGATGTATAAATTGGAAAATACTGGAGATTTGAATGCTCCTTGGAGAACTCAAGGAGATGGAGATGGAAAGATGTTTAGGTAGTTGAAGATTCTACCATGAGAGATATTTTTTTTTTTTTTTCTTTTGAAATTTCAAATTTATTTCAACAACCAAGAACATGAACTGTTCGTGCTAACGGAAATGCTTGACATTATATTGCCAAATGAAAGATCTAGCTGTATAGTTACTCGCTGGTCTTGAAGACATGACCAACTATATTCAGAAATGTCCTTATTGTCCTCGTCTACAGGTGACAAGCCATACACTCGCTACATATCAAATAGCCATAACGTTTCAATTTTCAGTTATTCCTATTTCCCCTTCATAAGTACTACTTATTTATGTAATCCATTAATTCCCTAAGAATATTTTCCAATGAAGAATAAAAAGCACAATAATCATTAATATCAACAAAGTTATTTCTTAAATCGTAATAGATCTTCTCGTTCAATTGCATCAATTCAGCTTCTCTTACTTGATTATTGTTTTCCTGAATCTGTTGGATTGACACAACGGTATTATTAAAGAAATTCTGTTGACCATTAAGCTTATTCCTTTTCAAGTTCTCTTCTTTCTTAAGTACTTCAGCTGCTGCTATTGCTGCTATGGAACCTTTCCTTTTCATAGATATTGGTTGAGGAACATTCATTACATTAAATAATTCATTCATATTCAAGTATCCAGTAACTTGATAATCAAAAAATTCAACTCTACTAATTGGTTTAGAGTCTGGGGTCTGCAGTTTCAACTGACTATATTGATTAATAATATTAATAATATTGTACTTCTTTAACATAAATTCCCAGGTCAAATTTGCAAGTGATAGCATCCTTTTATACTTTTCATTCTTGAACCACTTTCTATTTAAAATGAATAGGGCCTTATTGATTAATTTGACATAAACAGCAAGCTCACTTATTGTCATAAATTCATACTTAAACTTCACGGTAATAACAATGTACATCAAGATGATCAGATCAAGAGGAATCGTTCTTTTGACATACCAATTATATTTTCCAAACTTAATGAAATCATTATATTTCAAAAAATCGTTAAGGTTATGTAAAATTGAAGGTATAAGGTTATTATGCAAGTTTTCATATGTGAAATTCTCATGTTGATTGAATTTAAGTTGAGAAATGGTCGAATGATCAAAATTAGATATTATATTAGCTTCCTGAATGAATCCAAATGTGTCTTCATACTCTCCGAGTGATAACCCATGATGCATAGAAGAAGAAGAAGATGCTGAACCAGTCATTGAATTTTTATTGATCAACGAAGCCACTGCTTCCACTTTAACATTATAATTTTCATTGGAATTATTTGCAGAATATTTGGTATTAGAAATTGTTCCAGTAGAAGAATTTGAAACAGAATTTGATCTTGAATTAGAATTAGCATGATGTGAATTTGAATGTGAATTTGATTGTGAAATTCTCGAGTTATTAGAACCAACATTATTATCTTTATTATTCATGCCTGCATTCTGTTTCCCATTAGGATTACCTAATAACATCTTTTTATGTAACAACATTAATGCTCTGTCAACATAACTCCATGAATGGTTCTTAATGAAATTGATCAAGTTCATCTCTTGAACAGAAGATGGAGGATTTACTCTGTAATAATCGGCTATCATTGCCATACATTCATGAATATACTCAAATAAATCAACAATCATATCCTTAATTAATTCAGTGTCTTCAGGGGATAAATCTGCAGAAAGACCATGTAATCTGTAAACCAATTCACTTAATACTCGATCGTATTTGAATTTTATCTTTAATGACAACACACCAACATTAAGAGTACTCTGAGTGCAACCTGGATCATCATTGATAGGTTCGTGTTCCAGTGGCATTAAAACATTAAAGTCATCAAATTTACAAACTGGAGGTAAACAAAAGTTATGACTCGTAAGTGAATCTAATCCGAAAATCACCCACCAAAGCATTCTTCTAAACTTGACTACTTTCCAATCGGTGATACGAAGGGTCAAGGTGGGATCTTTGTGCATGTGTAAAAATTTAGCATATCTTATTATCTGAGACATTTCCATGGTGGAAGGATTTGGAGAAGTTGACTGAATAATAACATTTCCAAGAAGTAATGGAATCGTTTTCAAACCATGAGGATAGTTATGATACTGACAAATCTTATTGAATGCTTTGAGGTAGCTATTAATGTCTTGATTTAATAAAAGATTATCATATTCTTCAAACTCAGATATGGTTGCAGCATATAAAATTGGGAAATATAAAGTATAGAATTGAAGAATATCTAAATCAGTATTATTGCTTCCAATGCTTGAAGAAGTAGAAGATCCTGGGCTACTTGGGCTAGTGGATTTTATTTTCTTAAATTCATAAAATTCCCAAAATTTATCATGTTCAGCAAAAAATTCTTGAAGGTTTATCATAATTGGTAATAATATATGAACTGAATTAACATATCTTTCAGTAAGTTCTTGCGATCTTTCTCTATTGGCAGGTAAAAATTGAAGAAGTTCATCAAGAAGTTGTTCATTATTATAATTCATGTTGGTTCCATAAAGATAGTTTATTGTTGTTTCTGGATTGGAAGGATATGCAGTTAAAGAGTTATGAAGTCCAGGATTGTTTGATTGAGCCGATTTTGGTTTAATTACCGAACTTCCACTGGTTGAATTATTCTTCTGAGAAGTTGTGAAGTTGTTGGTATTACCAAGATTATTTTGGGTAAGTTTATGATTAGGACCAGTTGCATTTGATACGCTTGGAGAAAATATGGTGCTGTTTGAACCAGAGCCGGTATTAGAATTATTCTGGTAGCTATTAGTAGAGTCATTGTTACATGTGGAAGTATTCCCATTCGAAGATCCACTGGTGCATACACCGTTATTATCAATAAAGTTTGTGAAATTTGGAGGATAAAGACTAGTACTTGATTGAGTAGGAGAATTCTGCTGCTGAGTTGAGTTTTGTTGAGTAACATGACTTTGGTTTGGCAGTTGGTTTGCAAATGCGAATGAGCTCAAATTAAAAGGATACAGCTCATCTTGTGGAGTTTGATTAGAATAATTAGTATTGAAGAAATTATTAGTGATGTTATTGCTAACAGTATTCATTACCGGAGCTTGAAGTACCGAGTTTATATTTGATTTCTTAAAAGGATTTAAAAAATTGGCGCTATTGTTTGGGTTGTTTTCTTGATTATTGTTACCATTTTGATTATTTTCGTTGCCATTTTGAAAAGATTGCTGTTGTTGCTCTTGCTGCTGTTGCAGTTGTGGCAGTTGATGCTGCTGATGATGATGTTGTTGGTCTACCATGTAATTAAATGAAATATCTGGATGTTGCATTATGGTGAAAAATTGAGAGTTATCAAGATCTTTAACACCATTTGGAGAGTTGGAGGTAGCTTCTGATTCTTTTTCTTCAGTGGAAGTTGGAGAACTTAAAGGGTCAGATATAGATGACAACGAGACATTTCTTTCTCTTTTAACACCAACGGTATTTTGCTGGTTTTGCTGGTGATGATTTTGATGATTTTGATGTTCCGATTCTTGTTGGTGTTCTTCCGAAGAACTTTTCTTTCCTCCACGAGAAACCCTTTCATTAGCAAAATATTTGCATGTAATTCCAAGTTTATCACAATTATTACAAACGGGTTGAACTCGGGAACATTTAATTTTCTTAGAATGGCAATAGATACAACTTAGAATCTTTCTTTGTCTCGTTTTCTGAACTTTCATTACTTTGCCATCAGCCAAATACTTGACATGAGATTTTTTAGTTGGAGGTAAAGAGTCTTTCAACTTAATATCGACGATAGCAGATGGTCCTCCAGGAGAAGGAACATTGATTGGCTGTTCGTTTAAATCGGTCATATATGGAAATTGGTTAGAAAGATTCAAAATAGATCAAATGAAGACAAAGACAGGTAGTTGAAGCAACAGTTGAGTTGACCAACGAAGGATTTAGATGTTTTTTATTATTATTATTATTGAATTTCAGATTGTTGGTTAATGAAATCTGATGTTAAATAGACTTTAAAGACTGAGTTGTGATAGGGTGTTGTTGTGTTTTTGTTGTTTTAGCAACAGATAGTAAGGGGAAGTTCAATTTGAATCTTCACTAAGTTCAAGGATCCCAACAATAGAAAGAAAGTTTTTCTGTTCACACTAAAATGAGAGATAGTGCTGGATGTCCTGGACGAGTATTACAAAGATATATCAAAGTTGTCCAGCAAGTTATTTTGATAGAAAAGATGCTAAATAACTGTGCAATAAGAATCTAAATCTGAGATTTCTCAGAAAAAGAAGTCGAACAAACAGCACAAATGACGGAGTTTAACACTTTTTTTTTTTACCCTTCAAGAACACCAAATTTAGCCTTGTTCGTAAAATCTGTACTAGTCCGGGGAAATTTTCCTCTCCAAGCAGAGGGGTAGAATGACATAATCAAAAGAGGGACAAGTATACTTACGAACGTTGAGTTTATTGGGAGATGATTGTGGATCAAAGGAGAAGCTTGTTGAATTAGAAGAAGGTCATTACGTAAGTTTAAACATTGAGTTGAAGGGTGAGGCATTTACAAATATTTTAAGTTGGTTCGTTAGAAAGAGACAGATGTTTAATCTTTGATTTTATTATCTCGACCAATTCCATTTTCCAATTTTCAAGGTGTTCCCTACTCTCTACTGTACACAGCCTATTCATTTATTTTTTTTCGTGGTTTTCTAACGATAAAGGGTAAATATTGAAATTCATACCAAATGTAGTGGTTTAAGAATCTGAGGTTTCAAATTCTTTGGTTTAATGTTCTGTTCTACTGTTTCTTTCTCGATGTTTGATATGTGAGGTTCATTCTTTTGAGAAGGTACTTTGAAAAATTCCGCGTGAGATTGAAAAATCTACTTTGAGAATTCTCGGAGGTGCTTTCCAAGAGTTCCCCATAAAAAAGTTTCGTGGAGTCCACCCCCTATCTCCTCCCCTTTTTTTTTTCTTAGTTTGTATCTCAATCATTGTGTTTGGGGGAATTTTAAACTTTAATAAACTATGGTAGTATCTGAAGTACCTCTTAAATTTATAGAAATTTCATTGTTCTTGATCTGGTCGAGTCGAGAATGAAAATCTGAGAAAAGGGAGAACTGAGAACTTGAGGTCTCACTATCATTGCAAATTATCGAGATTAAATAAATCCTTTATCATTTATATGATTTTGTACTTATCTAGTTCTTTCGGTTGACTGTCCCACCACCATAATCTCAATTTCATTGACATAAAATCCAACGTAAACTTGTTCTAAGTAGCGGTGTCATTGCTTCTCGCATCAAACTCCTCTCACCTTATTTCCTTTCTCGGAGTCGATTATGTCCGACAGGCTGCTAACCCCGCGCTGATCACTAGACGAAGAGATCATTGGAAAAAATGCCAGACAAGAAGGAAATTAAAACCCATCATAGTATTGTTTGTTTTCATTTTTCAAATGTAAAAGTTATTGCAGTTCGATTTGAAGTCTGATTTTTCTTCCTTTTCAACATTTGAAGCTAGCATCCTAATATTCTCTATTACTAATTGTACTCTTCTTGTCTTTGATGAGGACCAATTTCGTTTCGGACTTATGGTACATGCAGGCGTGAACTTCACCCTCTTAAGTGCGATAAACGCATTTCCCCACACCTTGAAAATTATTATTTAACTTGACTGTGACAATCCATCGATCCATTCATCCAGTCTCGATTGAAAGTTGAAGCTCCAACTGATAGTGGTACATTATTGCACTGAAAAATGTTTGGAAGATTGCAATATTGACATTTGACCTCAATCGTTTAACCATCAAATGACAGCATGCCACAATAAGTAGAATTTCAGATGAGCCGAGATTGTAATTTTTCACTTACGGCGATTGAGGAAATGGCCGCATAGGTTAGGGCCCTTGACCATGCGAAAAACTTCGAACTGTTTGCTGATGACAAAAGAGTTCAACCAGTACCATCTCCTGGCACTAGACAGGATTCCATGACCTAGTATTTATTATTTTCTGTATGTACCATAGAGGTCAATACCTGACATCTTGCTAGATGTCTAGATCCGGTTGAGTAGTTATGGTTGTGTGGCCATGCTGTGGTGCTCAGATGCAGTTCTGAGTTGCAGTGCTCTGCTACAATGTTCTGCAACGTTCTGCTACAACGTTCTGCTACAATGGTCTGCTAATGCTCTTCTGCAATTCTTTGCTAATGCTCTCCAGCAATGTTCTCCTCCTCATGCTTTGTTCATAATATTTTCCCTCTCTAACTAAAAATCGTCGTACCTGAATCCACGAGTGATGATCCCATATGTCAAGAATTTTCTCTTTCGCATATTTTGGGTGCAAAAAAACATGTAAAAGCTAACGCCGAAACAAATAATAGAAGTATTTTCAGTGAAGGAAGGATTCCGAAACTAATTTATCACAACTGAGCTTCTAACTATAAAGAGGAGCTATGAGATTACTTCTGGCATATCATATTTTTAAAAAAATGTTGTCAGTAATTGCCCTATTCTGTCTTTAACTTGGCGCAATTTCTCGTTATGGTATTTTCTTCATGCCAAACTAGCGCAGAACATGAAAAACAATGTTGAGAGTATGAAAGAGCAGACTTTACTCTCTTTTAATATCATCTACGGTATTTTTCTTTTTGTTCTCCCTTTTATTCTTCTTGTTGTTGTTCTTCTTCTTCTTCATCTTCTTCTAATACACTAGCACCAGTTAAACAGCAACACCCTTATGGTTTCAATCACTTTCCGCTCTTTCGCACCCTTACTACTTTTGCTCATCTCCTCGTCATTTGGAACAATTCTAGCAAAACAACAATTATCCTTTGAACCTGCCAAGGCATTGGATGGACTTCGAGTGGTTGAATTCGAACTGTTTGAAGATATACCCGTAAAGGAATTCAGCAATAGAAATCAAATCATTAGATTAACCAATGACAACACCACCATAATCAATCGATTAGCATTGAATACTGCCTCCAGAGTTGCGGGAACTCTGTTTGAAGTACCATTTGGAAATGAAACATCAGAAGTTTTGAAGAATTCTTGGTACCAATTAAAATCTTCCGGTACTTACGAATCTTTAGGATTGAGAAAACCAATCACTGGCTGTTTAAGTTCTGAAAAGGGTGATGGAGGAAAAATTTCTGGTTCGTTCATCAAGATTTTTGGAGAAACTGACACTTTTGATTTGAGTTATGGGTATACGTTGAACAATTATTTTAGAGCAAAAATTGGATTAACATTTGAAATTGATTCAACTTATACGTTTACATCGACCTATGGCTGTCCTGTTCCAGCAAATTCTACTGGACAGATCTTTATTCAACCTTATTACTTAAAGTATGAAAATCCTGAATACAGAGTAATCACATTAACTGAGGGCTATGATTGGTACTTCCAACAAAAGATCAAGGAGGCAACAATCGCGGAAGATTGGCAAATGTTACCTGATATAATCATTGTGTCACACAAGTCGAAGCCAATAGTTAGTTGCATTACTGACGTACTGGTTTTGGATTGCAGCCAGGATGTAATGGGGGACTATTGGGTCATGTGAAGAAGGGGCGGCTCACAGTTGGAGAAGATCACACCACTTGGGCGCGGCTCACTTCAGAGTGCAGGTTTCATCTGAAGTACCTCATCGTACCTCAGCGCCGGGTCGTGCGTAGCTTTCCACTCAAAAGAGCTGCTCACCAACTTCTACTGGAATGCACTTACTTGGCGGTTGAGCAATGAACATCTCAACACGATTCTGTCTGGGTAGCCAATAAAGAGAAAGACATAGAGCAAAATGTAACGGCTCAGCAAAAACATATAACAACAGACAATCTCTCATTCAATTAACTTAATCAGATAATATTGCAATTGCATCCTAGACATTCCCGTACTTCAAATTGAAAAAGGTTTAACCCAATCTCTTTCTCTACTCTCTAGTCTTAAAGCTCCCACTTGAACCATCAACTGCCGTGAGACACGTTGATAATCTGCCGTTGATGCAAGGCTAGTAATTTATATTTTTAGGGTCTTGTAATCTTTTCGGCCCATACTGTTTTTGGTATCTCCGACTCAAATCTACATAAAAAATAACCTGTTGGTGTCTAACCTCTTCTCTAACTCAATCGCTATTTCTAAGCGGAACTTCGGAAGATATGTATCCTATTAACTTGAACTGCTTATTATAAATACCGACAGTGCCACTCCATTTGTTTTCCATATTTGATGATTCATTACCAGTTGTTAGTCTTTACAATTGTATCAATTTGATTAGCAAACCTTCTTTTGAAAATGTCTGATATTGTATTGGTTACAGGAGGTAGTGGGTTCGTTGGAACTTACACCATTGCTTCAGCACTTGCCGCAAATTATGTCGTTCGTACTACGGTTAGAAATTCAAAGAGATCTTCAGAAGTCAGAAAATCTCTTAGTTTACTTAACCCAAAATTCACCAATGAATTCCTAGATGAAAAATTATCATTCTATGAAGCTGATTTAACATCAGATAAAGGTTGGTCTGAAGCTATTTCTGGTTGCAAGTACGTTCTTCATGTTGCTTCACCTTTTCAAGTTGATCAACCAAAACATGAAGATGATTTAATTGTTCCTGCAAGAGAAGGTACTATTAGAGTTATTAAAGGTGCTAAAAAGGCTGGAGTTGATAGAGTTGTATTAACTTCTTCCTTTGTAGCAATTGGTTTCGGTCATCCAAATGGTACAAAAGTTGATGAATCTGATTGGACCGTAATTACCAAATCTTCTTCTGCTTACATCAAATCAAAATGTGCTGCTGAAAAGGCTGCATGGGAATTTATAAATTCACCAGAAAATTCTAAATCTGATCATCCTTTAGAATTGGTAGTTACAAATCCTGTAGGAATTTTTGGTCCACCTGCTCCAGGTTCAAAAGCCATATCTGCTTCTATCGAAATTATGGTTCGTCTTCTTAGTGGTGAATTTAAATTCGGAGTTCCAAAGATTATGGTGGGTCCAGTTGATGTAAGAGATGTGGCAGATATTCAAGTTAAGGCTTTAACTAAAAAGGAAGCAAATGGTGAAAGATTCATATTGATAAGTGGCAAAGAACCAACTTTTCTTGAATTTTCCAATTTGGTCAAGAAGGTTTTGAAGAATGATCCTAGAGCAAGTAAATTGCCATCCAGCGAGATACCAAGTATTTTTTTTAGATTTCTTGGATTATTTTCTTCAAATGTCAGTTCTATTGTACCATATCTTGGTGAATCTGTTGAATATGATAGTCTGAAGGCTATGAAAATGTTCAACTGGGAGCCAATCTCTTCAGAACAATCAATTGCTGACACAATTAAAGGTCTTGATGCTATAAAAAAATGAATACTAAATAATTAATCTGCTTGAAAATTCATGTTGTTTTGTATATTGAAGTAAATTGATTTCTTGTATTTGTATTTTTGTTGTATAAAGAGTTGTAGGAGTTGAGTTGGAAGAGAGGCGGCAAGGTGAGTGGAAGTGACTTGGCCGAAGCGATTGGAGAGACACTTTTGTTCTGCAGCTGCTGCTGCCGCTAACGCTACCGCTTGCACTACCACCACCACTACCACTACCACCACCACCACCACTACCACTACCACCACCACCACCACTACCACCACTCTACCTCTACATCCTCATACCCTTACCTTATGATTATCTATTACCTCACATAACTATCAACATATATACCTACTCTTTTTTTTTCATTTTTTGTATAATTTAGTTCGTAAAACACAGCCTTATAAGTTGTTCTTGCAACAAGCTTTGGTTTCATTACCTTCAACCAATACAGATTTATTGAAAGCATTGTTAGCTTGAGGAAGATCAAGAGCAGGGTTTCTATCAAAGAAATTGTATGGTTGAAGAATAATGTTATGAGTTTCAACTGGCATAACTGGGAAATCTTCAACACGAGGAATATGAGTGAAACCTAAAGTGGCCCAAACAACAACATCTTCATTTCTAACTGGATCAACACCATTAGCCCAAACACCTAAACCAGTATCCTTTTGAGATTGGTTAGTAAATTCACCAGCAGCGAAAAGTTGATGATCATTATATTTAGTAACCCAAATTGCTTCAGTGGCAAATTTTGCTCTCTTAACATTGAATGAATCTTCATCTGCAATAATCATTTGTCTTGGAGGAATAACAACTTTATAACCAACTGGAGTTTTAGAAGTTGGATTGATAACATTTTCATTAAGAATCTTATAAGTTCTATTGGTGAAAGGAGATTGTTTAACTGAACCAGCTTTTTCAACGAATTTACGTTCAACAACAAATCCAACCCCATATGGATTAAGTTTACTTCTTGGTAATTTCACCACATCATCATAAGCAACTGAATTCTTATGACCATCAAGTGCTGGATCAATACGGAATGATAAAACATGTTGATGATAAGCAGCCATAACATTTGGTCCAACAATAGTACCCCATGGAACTTTAACATTTTCATCAATTGGCATAGTTGATAAAATACCAGTAGCACGAGTTTCAATATCAATTGTACCATCAGTACAGAATTTAAGATTAATAATATATTCATAATTTGCAACAGTTGCAATGGTTTGAACAATAAATTCTCTCTTTCTTGCAGCAACGGCATTGTTAGTTCTGTAATTAACATGTTTATATAATAAACCATTATCTTGTTCATGCATACAAATTGAATTTGGAATAACGTATGGTTCACCATTTGCATGAATTCCAACACCATCCAAATATTTGATGACTCCTAAACAATCACAACCTAATGCTAAATGATTAGCGTTAGTACCAAAACCACAATCTCCTAAATCAAAAGCTTGCTTTCTATGGTATGGAGCTCTTGGATCACCATAAGGAACTGTCATTTCAGATAAAGAAATTCTGTAAAATATTTGACGTCCTTTAAAATTAACATCATAAACTGCAAATCCTTCTCTTGCAGAAAAACTAACTCTAAATTCCCATCCTTGCCATTTAACTTTAGAACCTTGAACAGAAAATGAAGGACCTTCAGGTTGAGAAATTAATAAAGGTTTAATAACTCTTTGAGTAGTATCTTCACCATTTAAATCTGGATGATATTCAACACAAGGAACTTGTTGCCATGGTTGAGTTGGTACAGTAGTTTCATCATATCCACCAGGTAAGTAATCTATTCTAATGAATTTTTTAGTAAAAGCTTCAAAAACTGGAGAAAATTTCAATGGTAAAGAATAATGATTTGATTCAGAATGTCCATTTCCAGCTAAAACATACATAAAGAATTGAACCAATGGTCTTTTTTCATTTGCATCATCAGTAGCATAAATCCATGGATCAGTTCTAACTGAATAACCTGCAGGTAACTTCAATTTTTCAATTTCTGCTTTAACAATTGGATGGTTTTCGCAATGTTCTTCCCATTCCATCACATCATCAGGTAAAAATGGACCGATAACACCCTTTGGAAGTTTGGTCTTTGTTATAACATGTCCAACAGTAACATTGACTAAAGCCTTGTTGAAATCATGAATATTGGTATAATAATAACAATAAAGAACTCTTGGAACTGATGGTAAAGGTTCGCCATGTTTTTCAGCATCCAAGTATCTCTTCATATCTTGCTTTGGAGGATCAACTTTGTCAATTTGAACAAAATGAACGTTATCAGCAGCTGAATGAGAGTCCTTGACTAATTTAGCAGCAAGTCTAACTTCATAGTCTCTAACGGTATCAAAAGGATGAACACTCATTGTATATAGATTGATATCTTTCTTTTTTTTTTGAGAGAGAGGCTTTGTCAAATGAATTTAAATAAAACTTAACTTATCGTTGGTAATGGCTGCAATCTAAAAGGTATGAAATGCTTTGTAACCAAAAAAAAAATAAAAATTAATGAAAAGTGTTCTAAGAAGTTTTAAACAAAGTAAAATAATAAGAAGAAAGGTTCTACTGAAATTGAATAATACAAAACGGGGTAACTCTTCAACTTATATAGTTCTTTCAGAGTTGTAATCGATAAGAATCCGATCGATTTGGGCTTCAATTTCGATGCCTGAAAGTGGGAACTTGACTGTTCCAACTGCCGAATTAGGCTAGCCGACAATAATTCAATATTAAAAATTAGTGCTTCATCGCATTGACATTCTGTATGTGGAATCTCGAGCCGATTTTACTTGGTTTTTTCTTTGGGTGTACTGATGATTCGACGAAAGGGCATTTTTTATCG
Organism: Chernovozyma sophiae-reginae; assembly: GCA_030564725.1. Lineage (NCBI taxonomy): Eukaryota > Fungi > Ascomycota > Pichiomycetes > Serinales > Debaryomycetaceae > Chernovozyma > Chernovozyma sophiae-reginae. Next base: position 20,650 of record JAKTYG010000181.1, read on the forward strand.
ATAATTTTGAGAATGGCTACCAGAGGAGGAGAGAATTCATATCTATAGGCCAAGATGGGATCGATACCGCTATGGAGGGATGCGCATCCTCGTATCATATGATTGGAGGATCTCCATTTTTATTTTTATTTTTTATTTTTTTCTGGAATAGATGTTAGCGTATGAAATGGTGAGTCGGGTCAATCTCGTGGCTCTGGTGGGTCTGATGGACCTGCCTGAAGTCTTAACGGTCTCACTCAATGTAGAATCTGAGCATTTCGTTTGACTCTGTTTCCTTCAATAGAGCCAGCTCTGAATTTTCAGCTCATCTAATACTGAAGTTGACTCAGATAGGATGTTTTATTTTTTTGGGTCCTGGATGGATTTGGGGTAGGGGTACCTTGATCCTTTCATTAATTAATATCTATCTATCAGTTCTACACCAGGCGGTAAAAATACTCTTCAAAAGGCACTACTACCGCCGCAAAATTTGCACCTAGTTGAGGAAGTTATATCCCTTCTCCTTTTATGAAGCAGAAGTCGAAGTCGCTAGATCGTTTTCAGCGGCTTACTTTCCCTTACTAGAATTATATGTGGTACCAACGTAGCTCTTCCATTTTCTATCGCCTAATTGATCAAAATGGATGGTTAAGCGTAGATAACAGTAGATGACTAATATGATCGATTTACAGTTAACATGTTACCGACATATCTTAAGGGAAACGTAGCCTTTTCCCGTCACTCTCTAGTGGAGCCTTGGTGCCAGGAGAGCTCCTGCTCTCTGTGCGCCCTACGCCCCGCGCCCTGCGCTCTGCTCTCTACCATCTACCCCAAAATGGCCCCACAGTTCTATAAGCCAATCGCCCACGATTCCTGAATCCTGGCATCTTGATTCCTTCACATTTCTACATTGTAAGACAATTCTCTCCTAGGATTAGCTAGGAGTCGTCTTCCGCTCCGCTCGGGCCATTTCATGGAGACTCCTGCGGAGAGCTGTTCCCTACGGGAAACTAAGAGTAGAATCTAGTTAAACTCAGAGTCCAGAAAATTAGAGGTGTCAGTACGCTTCTTTAAATGACACTCTCTGAGATCTGATGTGCATCCCACTCAGCTGAGGTTCTGCGTTTCCTGTAGGACACAGCTCTCCGCGAGAGTCTGTATGAAATGGTCAGCGCGGAGCGGTGGTGGTCCCTCCATCTAATTAGCGTAAAAAGAGAGTTGCTCCGTTGGCTGCTTGCTCGCGGAGAGCCACTGCGTGGGCCCAGCAGGGTTTGTTCGAATTGTGCTTTCTCCAGGTGAAAACTGAACTCCCATCTTGTACTTTTAATATCTATATTAGACTCTATTCTAATCTCCATTTCAAACAGAAGTCAGCCATTATGGTTGCAAGAGACGGTACGATCTTGTCCTGAACTGAGCGCTGTTTATCTCACCAAAAACTCATGTACACTCTACACTTAGCCACTCACTACTACCCTACTAGCTAACTACATACCATCTCTTCTTCCCCCACAATATTCTACAAAACCCTCTAGTTTACGTTATATTGATTGATATACAATCTGTATGTTACAGAAAAAATCCCCAAAGCAATTCAGCTGGGTCTCAAATGTCATCATTAAACCCCGGCAAGCAAGGGCCCTCTAAATATTTCACTTACTCAATGGAGTGGAAGATACTCTCATCTTAGTCTGAGGATTAATGATTTCTAAAGGCTTTTTGATCCTAGGAGTACGCAGTCTTGGGGATTGTGGTCTATTTGTTGTTGGAGAACTTGGCAGTGCTTGATAAATTTCTTGTATTGAAGTTGGCAGAAACACGGGAGCAGTGTAAGGATTGAACTTCTTTGCAGGAGGACTACTCTCAAAATTCTCAGGAATATCAGGACAAAATTCCATATCATCTTCAATATCAAAAGATTTGGATAAATAATATCTAAGTCTAGGATTCTGGAATGAATAAATTGAAGAATTATTGGTATACGACAGTTCTAAACTTGAGCTAGTGGAACTAGTAGTGCTTGAACTATCAGATGCATTTGGAAAGTAACTGCCATTGAATGTTGGACTAGCATTATAAGCTGATGCAAGGATGTTGTTATTGTTATTGTTACTATTATTACTATTACTATTATTATTATTATTATTATTATTACTATTATTATGACTTGACGGATTGGTATTACTCTTGGACATATTATGAACTGAATTCTCTAATGAATGTGAAACGGGGGGTGAATACTGTTGGTATCCAAAAAGGTATTGATTGGGCATTTCTTTTATTTTCTTTGCGTTCTTTATATATATTCCATGGATTCTATCGTTTTTCTAATTCGAAGTTTGATTCATTTATAGTTTAAATATATCGTTGAAGTAGTGAAAATTGGTAATGATTATTGGAAACTGCTGGAAGTTCAGATAAGGGATCATTTATATTTAATTA
>JAKTYG010000182.1:0-22888 GCA_030564725.1 Chernovozyma sophiae-reginae
CACTACCGCTCCGCTCGGGCCATTTCATGGAGACTCCTGCGGAGAGCTGTTCCCTTCGGGAAGACCGCTGCTCAGCATCTAATATCTATCGCTGTTTGTAGAGAGTAGAGGGGTCTGTAGAGCGCTGATGGGCCGCTAAATTTAGCGTACATCTCGCTAATCGTTTTTGCCCTACTCCTCACTATTTTTCGCGATCCACGCACAACTTGGGCAGTTTCTGAATCGACAGTCGCGCGGAGGAACGAGTGGAATCAGACGCTCAATTTATGAGCACTGGAAAGTACCAGTTAGGGACATTTAACACATTGCTCAATACAGCTAAATTACAAATAAACACGGTGGTTCCTCGACCGGAGCCCCATTTGGTTGACAACTGTAAGACCTGACGACCACTTTAAATCATTTCCATCAAAGTCTGTCTCCAGAGGACATACATGTTGCAGAACAGAGCTACTGTGCTTAGGTTTACCTAGGCAGTTCACATTGGGGCTCGGTGGGGCTAAACTGTAACCGATTTTGATATTTTATCCTAAAATGGATTAAGACTTTCCTATTTCAGATCTCGCTTCAGGGATCTATTTCTTATGTTGAAAGCGCTAGAAGATTAGAAACAATGGGTAGAAGCCGGACGGTAAATTACCGCACAATCCGCGACCACCGCGACAATACAGCCACCAATTGGTCTCCGGTCCACTAACTACGTCTCGCAACTCAACACAATACCGCGCAACACAGCAGAGCTCAACACAGAACTGCACGACACAACCTACTAACAAAACAAACCACTCAGGAAGTTTCAGGACTTGAAGGAACCAGTACAGCTTTCCCAAAATGCGTGCGCTTCTATATAGACACCCTATTCAACTAACCAGAACTTTACTTGAGCGCTGCACGATGTTACGATCATTGAGGAGTTATTCCGTGAAGAGTCAATCTCGCCTCCCAACTATTCGGAACATCCCCTTGTCGTACGAACATTTCACTACTAAGAAATTTAAATCGACTGATCCAAGGACTATCTTATTCATCCACGGATTTCTAGGCTCTAAGAAGAACTATCGAACAATAGGTCGTAGTATCAGTAGATATGGCTATGATGTTATTGGTATAGACAACCGAAATCATGGTAAGACAACCCATGGGTTCCCTTTCAATTACCAGAGCATGACCGAGGACTTGGTAAATTTCATCACGATCCAGAATTTGAAACAATTAGTGGTGATTGGACATCTGATGGGCGCTAAAATCGCGATGTTGCTAGCGCTTACACACCCTGATTTAGTGTCTAGTCTCGTGGTGGTGGACAATTCTCCCACCTACTATCCACTAGACAAATCATTTTCTGACAATTTGAGGGCTTTGGAGGATATTGAGGTAGCTAAGATTCCCACAAGTTTAGCCACAAAGGATATTTTCCAAAAGATAAACAACATATTTGACTGCTATAGTATAAAAGAAGAGGTTAGAGTCTTTCTATTGTCTAATATGGTCAAGACTGGTCAATATGTGAAGTTTGTGAATCCCAATATTGAATTCCTAGGTAACAATGTAATAGAGACAGTTAGCGAATGGCCCGCTAAATTAGTGGAAGGTAAGTTATATACCGGACCGGTATTAATAGTTAGAAGTACTCAGTCAGGATTCATACCTACCCTTGAGCCATTCAAGCAATATTTTAGCAATTTTGAGGTTGTTGACTTTGATACCAGTCATTATATAATTACTGAAAAGTCAAAGGAACTCTGTGAGACGTTATTGGAGCATTTAGAGAGGACAAAGTCCGAACCTACAAGTGAAGGCAAGCTAGAGACAGCGACATAAAATTAGAATAGCGAACTAATGCGAAGAACAAGGGCGGAAAATTGACGGTATTTCGATTTTTTGGGGGCGCTTGAAATAGGTAGCCATTCAGCGGCACTTGTTTATTTCGCGTGACTATAGACAATAAACACTACCATCGATATTCTATGTATGTAAATACTTCCTTCTGGCTCCTAGGACATATGGAGTTTGCTAAAAACCTTCTGTTCCCTTGCTTTACAACTGTTGTACAACTACTTGCTCTGTTCCCGTGAGGATCAAAATGTAGCTTAGTGAACCTTGGAGAGACTTAGCACAAGTGCAGTAAATTTTCGCGGTGCCCTCGCCAGAATTTTAGTAACGAAGACCCCTGGCCAACATTAACAGCCAATCAAAGATCTAGCAAACTAAGTAACTAAGTACTCGTTCCTCCTCAGATGTCTCCATGAGATGGCCCTATCGGAGAGGTAGTTTGCATATCGAAGTACTGAACTCTAGGGGAGTTTCGACGCTCCGCTTGCCGTTACTCACGGAGAGCCACGGCGTGGCTCGCTACCCTCGAGTTCTGAGACTTCCCGTGGGGAACAGCTTTCCGCAGGAGTCTCCATGAAATGGCCCTAGCGGAGCGGTAGTGGGAGCCCCTTTGCTCGGATGCTCACTGTCCATGTGCGACAGTGAAGCGCGAAAGACTGACGCTAACTCTAGCGGGTGCGAACTAATGCCACTAAATATTTTATTAAGACCCACTTGCCAGCTATCCAAACGCAATTTGTAGACAGTAGCTCACTATCAATTCATTGTTGGTGCCAAATAATCGGTAGAGGTCGTGAATCAGCTCGTCGGGCCCAGGTTCAAATGTATTTTGGATGTACAAATGAACGGTGGGTGTCTTTAACTTCTTGCAAATGTAGCGAGAAAGTACCGCCATGGTCCTATCGCCAGAAACTTTTAGCACGGCTGGGGAAATAGATGGAGTAGAACCAATGGATGTGATGCGTACAGTAATTTTCAAAGAAGGTACCAGTATTGGATCCGCAATCTTTTCAAGTAGTATCGAAGTAGAAAGGGGTACAGAAGGTACTATTAAATTGAGAGAAGGGGAGGATGATGACGAAGATTCATCATCTTCAGAGTTCATGATTTAGAGAGCAACGAACTGACAAAAATCGATTACCGAAGAACCAGCGGGAAACGAGAAAGTGCCAAAAAAAAGAGCGATAGAGAGCGAGAGAGACCTAGACAGACTCGGATTGAAAACAGAGAAGAGAAGATGTGCGGCTGAATGAATTGAGGATCAATATGGTAACGTTATCTCCAGGAAAAATACCGCTAGGTCAAGGGTTGAGCAAGTAGAACTGGCGGTTTTGGTAGTGTATTGATCGGTAGTGTGAAGGTATGTATTTACATGTAGCTACTTAAGCTCCTTCGGCGCCTCGTGGCGCGATACTTTCTGAACTTAGGCACTTCTCTGCGAAAACCAACCACTAAAATTTCAAAATGTCCTTGATAAATTACCCTAAAATAACAACCATACACCCATAGTTTGGGTTGATTTCTGTCTCCCCCATCCCCGAATAAAGTGCGACTGAATCCAACTTCACTTTTCCTTTAGTTCCCATCAATCTTTTCTCTCTTTTCTTTCTATCAGTTTAGTAAAACAATTTGGATTTTCCGGTACTCAGGTTTAGATTCCTAGATTAAATTGAGCGTTCTGTTTGATTCTTTATTGTTTGTACTTAGTTAGTTGAATTGTTTAACTGTCTGGGCTTATAGAGGATCGCATTCGATTGTCTATCATTTTCTTTCCGTTAGGACTCTTGTCATTTGTTTCTTGTAGTTCTACAAACCAAGAAATCGATTGTTCTGTTGCTCTATTTGTTCATTGTAATTGCAATTGACATTGGGGGCAGTCTTGAATAGTGATTTGTAATTGTTTACCGTTTTTGCCATTACTTTTAGTGCTCTATCACTGGGCTCTACTGCTACCAATTACTGTTACTTTGTTGCCACTGACGGTGCTTCATAAGTTTCACTGCGAAAGTTCAGAATTGGCGTGAAAATTCAACTCCAATTGCATGAACACTACAGCCTACATTGCAAACATTGCATACATTGCTGTATATCTATTGCTGTAAATACATTGTCGTACTTCTATTGTCGTACTTCCATTGCCGTACATCCACCACTGTACATCCACTTCTTTGTCGCTTTCCCTGGCCCTCTGAACTTCAATTGAGGTAATTCTGTTGCCCACGGAACCGGTGCTCAATCATCCACACACCCATACTCTGGTGGAACTTTGTCCTTACTCCAATTCCATTGCTTGCTTCCCGTGCACCAACACTAGTCCACCACTACTCTCGACTACTGCTCCCCACAACTGCTCCCCACTACTACTAACCACTACTACCTACCATGTCGGACAGTGACTCTACCCTTGAGGATATTTCCCTCCCCAAAATCATCGCCATCATCAACCAATCGACGCAGGATACCATCGAGTCCAAGGATTACCTCTCCTACAGCACCGTACTAGACATATATCTTGGTCAACCGTCTCGCTATTCATATTCAGAACGAGAGCTTCTCTTGGAGGCTCTCTTGGATTCGCTCTCATCCAATCACGATCTTATATACGAAATTGGCTGGGACTTGCCTCAGGTTCTTATCGGCTACATTGATCTGGATTACGATTTCCTGGGCTCCATACGAGAAGCTCCTTGCGTTTACAAGATTATCAAATTATTTGAATTGCTTGCCTTGTATGGGAACTCTAAAGAATTGCTTCTCAAGTCATGTGAGCTCTTATCTACTCTCTCAGTTTCAGATCTGCTGGCAGTCAGCTCAGACCGCCTATATCAAGAGAAATTCTTTGATGTGAAGTTGTACTGTATATTTGAGTTAATCGACTCTTGTTTGAAGAAAATCAAGACTTTATACCCGCTGAGGTTCTTGTCAATGACACTTACGGCCTTCACCAATTTGATACACAATGATGAATCGAGGTCTTCGCTGAATGTTCGCTTCATATTGAAGAGGGTTTACAACTTCACTCGCCTGTATGTTCCTCCGGAGCCGCCAGCTTCTGAGATTGACAATGAGACTGAAGCTGAAACTGAAACTGAAACTGAAACTGAAACTGAAACCGAAACTGAAAAACCTGAAGAGCAGGCTGGAACTGATGGTAACCGGGCTCTTAGCGAGACTCTTCCGCAAAAGACTTCCAAAACAAAGGATGAAGCAGGGAAGAATTCTACTAAACAAGTTAGACCTTCAGACTTATCGCCCGATCTCGCTAAAATTGCTCACGATGAGCAAATCCTCCAGCAAAAACTTCTCACTGCCTTTCTTACTTATTCTGTTGAAACCATTGGAAAGAATATGGTCTATGGATACTCTCTAGACATCTTCTCATACTTCCAGGAGGACCGTCGGAAAGATTTAGAAAAATATTTTGATTTCGAGGTTCAGAATGACGTCTTAGAACGATTGGTATTAATGGCTGAATCTTACGATATTGACTTACCTGGGGCATTCAAAGACTACTTAGTGGGAGGGTGGCAGATTGTCCATCTGATTCGTCCCGTACTGGAAAAAACTGGAGTGGCCAAAAGTGATGACGTCTTATACAATGAGATCTTCTCTGCTACTGCAAAGGATTATCGAGACAATATTCATTCGTCATTAATAGATTCAGCCAAAAAGATCAAAGACTCAGTTTGGGGTGAGATTGTTCTCTACACCCATTCAGTAAGTTCTCCTCGTCAATTTGATAAGGTTGAAGTCTCATTTATTGATACTGTGGTGTTAACCTTAAGGTCTGTGCTCCCAGGGATGATCAATCCTGCTTATGTCAATAATTCAATACAGGACTGTTGTGTATTCTGGTGTTGGCTTGCTATCTCGAAGCTGACTTCTGCAACTCAAATAGAATCTGAGTTACGTGGATTTCCTCCAATTTTGCTTCACGTTTTCTATCAATCATTGGTCTTTATCGTGATCTCTAACCCTTCTAATAGCAATATCCGCTATGTGGTGTTAACATTATTGACCAAAGTGTTGAGTTTGAGTCCTGAATCGGTCGCTTACGCGTTCTTGAAAGATGGCTTGGAGAATTGTCCTTATGATAATGTTAGGGTAGCCTTGGTTGGAGTGTTAAGAGAGTTGATCACCAAAAGCAAAGGAACAGTAATCAAAGAAGATGGGACTGGAAAAGAGCAAAATCTGGATTCTGATGTGGCAGGTGAATTGAGCGAAAAATTGGACAAGGTCAATCTTGCTGAGAAGCGACAGGATGAAAGTTCGAAAGCGATTTCTATTGGCAATACTGCGACTACTGCTGCTGCTCCTGCTCCTGCTCCTGCTCTTCCACCAAGGTCCAGGGCCGCTTCTGTGCCGACTAAGTCTAAGTTTATCACTCTCACTCCAGCAAGATTTACCGATGTTTTAACCATCACCCAGTCCAACCTTGACTCGACCTTTGTGTTTGAAAATAAGACGGTATCGGTAGACTTTCCCAATCTTTCTCAGCTCTCGTCTATGCTCAACCTCTTGGTCGTAATAAAGGATGATCCTGTTGTTGATAACGAGGCATTACAGCAAGTTCTTGAGAGAGCAAGTGATGCCATTGAAAAATTCAGAAGCGCTGAGATAAAAGATTCAAAAACTGCCAATGCTGTGGAGATCCTCTCTATTGCCATAGATAGAATCAACGAGTAGTTAGTCGAATGTATGAAGTCTTAATGTCATGTAAGACCTACAGCTTTTAGACGGTAGGTGGGGCGATCCGAAGAACACGGACCCAATAAGTATTAGAGCTACAATTACTAAACTAAGAGACATGGCATGGAGCAATGGGACAACTCTCTTTATAATGGCATTGTGGGTTCCAAATTGCTCTGTCCGTACAACCGTTCCTTCACAGAGTAGTTGTCTCGGAGTAATATGCCATATTAGCCTTTACCAATTTAGTTGAACTCTCTCAGACTGTCATGATTGCAGCTAAGTCTGTTCGATATTACGTAGGGTTTCCCCGTCTTCTCTTTCTACCAATCATTGAAGTCGAAGTGAATGATTCTGTCGGCTCTTTACAGAGTCGTTAACGTGACAAACGTATTGCAATACCTCCTTTCTTCCCTCCTTGTATCCTTTTATCAACACTGCGATACAGAGTTATTCCGAGAGAAGATGCTGAGTTTATATCTGGACATCCTTCTAATTCTTTTTTTTTCTTTTAATGAGACCTATGAGCTCTTATGAGCACTCACTTCTTTGCCTTCGAACTCTGTTTCTTGGTGCTCGGTGCATTCAGGCGATCATCAACCAATGGTCCATAGTATACAAAAAATCCCTCTTTGGTAGAAGTGATCTCTTCTTCCCATTGAAGCTCCTCATCGTCTATGAATGGATCCTCGTAATCGTATTTCCCCACTTTTCTATTCATTTTCACTTCATGCTGGCGAACAAGTTGTTCTTCCGTAAGCTCTTCATCATCTTGCTTCTTCTTCTTATCATCTCCTGTAGTCTTCTCCTCGTTTGGCTCGTCATCATCCTCATCGGCCGCATCTTCTTCATCGTCTATCATATCGTCCATAAGGTCTATTGCCGATTTAGCATCAGGATGGATTACAGACCATCCATATTTCTCTTCTGCAAGCTTCAAGACATTCACCACCACTTGAGACTGACCTGGTTTGGGGTTTTTGGGGTCAAGTAGTGGTATTCTTAGCGCAATAATTGGAGGAGGTACAACTGTCGGTGCAGCATTTGGTACTGAAGTCGTAGCAGTTGTAGTGGTTGACTTTGAATCTCGAGCTGGAGCAGTCGTTGCATTTCCACTTTCATCAGGTTCATTCAAGTCAATAACAATTGGTGCAGGTACCAGGACTGCCTCGAGCTTTGGGTTGTATTCCACTGTAATAGTCAGTACTAAAGGGCCATTAGAACTATTAGCAGCATCGGATGTGGAGTTTACAGAAGAGGTGGAGAGGCCAGTATTTGTTCCTTGGCTAGTAGCCACTGCTCCACCAACGGTCCCAGAGGAACTATTACTTCCAGCGACTTGTAATCCATTTGTATCGCTACCATCCGCATTCTTCTTGGTCTTCTTTGGCTTTGTTATCTTCTTTTTAATCTCTTCAACTCCAGTAGACCCTTCTTTAGAATCCTCAGGTGTCGCTACTTTCCTCTTTTTTGCAGTATTTGCACCTTCTTCTGTCTTTTTCTTTGGTGGCCCCCGCTTCTTCTTCTCCTTCAAAGGAGCAGCTTCCACTGATGTGGCTCGTTCTACCACTTCTGGAATATCAGGACCATCATCTACATTTATTATGGAAGTAATAGCGGTCTTACTTTTGGGACTAGCAGCCAGAACAAGCTGAAAACTAGTCTGAAACAGTCTTATCTGGTCACTGGCTATTGAGGGACTCCTTGTAGCAATTGAATTCGATGGTTGGGCAACAAATGGGTTCGGTGGTGTCGAAAAGGAGCCACTAGGTCCAGGCAGTTGGCTCGGTTTGGGCACCAACATCGGAAGGTTAGACAACGGCTTGAGGGTCGTTTGAGGTTTCTTCTTGACGGTTCGACGTCTGGGAGGTGGTCCAAGGCCAGGACTGGCAGTTTCATCATCGATAACGATCACTTCGTTGGATCCATTTGCTTTGATACTCACCGGTTGTTGATGTTGTACTGGAGGTAATTGGCCCGGATTCGTTCTGTGAATGCTGTCCACTATCTGTACACCCGGAAAAGAATCATTACGGAACAGTTCCGGTTGATTGGACCCTTCCACAAGGTATGGGCCATCTTGCAGTTGAGTATTTCTTACGTCAGGAGTGGCTGATCTTGACTGGATGGTGGAAGGTTCACTAATTGGAGGAGCCATCCATTTCTGGGCCGCTCGTCTGCTGTTGTCTTCGTTTGAATCGAGCAAAGAAGATATTGTGAAGTTCCTCCCGCTGGACATGATGAGGTTTGATGTGCTGACAGGGTAGTTTGGAAGAAAGAAGAGTGTTTGTTTATGGAGAGCAAATGCGATTTTGCGGTCACTGACAAGTATGGGGCGAATCTGTGCAGCACTGTAAGGCAATCGGTGGTGCAATGGATAACGCAGATCGCAAGACGCTAGGTAGATAGAAGGTCGTAGATAAGAGGTCGCAGATCAGATAGAGCTTTCATGGGGTCTTCTTCAAGGAACTTGGCTCATGAAGTAAAGTATTAAAGACTCTTGCACAAGTTTGGCTATTCAGAAGATGCTCTATGAAACTATTATGGTGGTTTCCAGAAGTAGTTACGAGTTAAGGGAGAGTGATACGGAGGATGGAGTGCGCTATCTACTACTTTCGCGCTAAATTTTACCGCAGATGGGTGGGCGAGCGAGGGCCCCGCTGCGTTCTGCCGAGCAAATATGGGAGCCAGTTAAGGGGCTACTCTTCAGTCAGACTGTAGTCTACACTTAGCTTTATTTCCACAAACAGTTATTACAATTGGGAATCAACTGATTCTTCTTCTTTTTCTTCTTTTTCTCTAGCTTACATAGAAGTTAAATCTAGTGGGGTATCGTATGTCTTCTAATGTACCCTCCCTATCCCTTTACTTTATCACCAAATATTCTACATAAAGCCTAAACTATCCACGTACTGTAAATTGTGCAAAATTTCAATATAAACACCAATAGTTGTCCATCAAAACTATCACCAAACAGCGTTAATTCAGAAAAAGCAGGATAAGCTCTCATTCCAGTGGTTCCTGACGACTCGACCTGCTAGCAATTAGAGAGGAAACACCTGAAAAATCAGTGCGTGAGATATCTTGTGCCAAATTCATTGGAGCTAGTGCGAAAATCAGCGCCCTGGGGAGAAGAAAAAAAATCCTATGCCCTGTCTAATTGAGTGACATTGGAATGGTACCCTAATTTCCTTAACGTCAAACAAGTGTCCGTTCCATAGCCATCAAGACTATTCATCAGAAGATCTCCATTCCAATAATCAGCATAAACTTTACAAATTGGAAGTCCCAAACCAAATTTATCTTCATGGCCACGGGTTGTTAGCTTCTCTAATGTGCTTTTTTTGTTTGATTGCGGCAGATAATCGTCTAGGGAAGTTTCGCGAAGTAATGCCTCTTGCTCAGAAGCTGACACTTCCAGTCCATTAGAGGGTTCCGAACTGTCGATATTTGAACTATTGTAAAGCTGTAAACCAGGAATCTCATGAAAATTGGCCAAACTCTTTGTGGCTACTTCAGGTGACTTACCAAACGACCAAATGTTAGCCAATTGTTTGTGATTTATACCTCCTCCTTGGTCAGAGATGCGAAAAATAACTTGCTGGGGAGAATTGATCACAGCAATTTTTATAGGGGGAATCTTTTGCGCGGAACTACCACTAGCCATGGTGGGGTGTGTATGATGGGCGAGAACTGCCTCATATGAATTCCGAAGAATCTCTCCAAATAAATAATTCAAATGAGGAATCATAAATGGGAATAAAGCATCAGTATCTCCTTCTATCTGTAAATCAGGAAGCATATCAACATCACCCATCGATTTCTTAATCATCAGCGCAACTCGATTCAATTGTTCATCCGCGCGACAAGTAGTGAAGATCTCCCCAATGAAATCTGGTGGTTTCTTCGAATAAGGCAGTGTCTTGTAATTTTCAGATAGAGATAAATGCTCTTCCACTATTACTCTTCTACTTATTCGGGACCTGAGCATTGAACTCATAAATCTATCCAATTCAGGATTGGGCAAATCGGTAAGTATGCTAACTTCTAATGCTCCCATCATAAGATGAGGTAAGTTGTACACGTGATCGTCCAATAAAGTTGAAAGGGTTTCACAAAATTTGTCATTATCTTCTAAAGAACTAATGGTTCCTATTCTTCTAAATGCGTTGAACAGTCGATAATAACTTTCATAGATATGCCCTAAATGAAAATTATTCACCACTCCAAATGGTAAAGTCTGAAGGTCTCTAATTCTTATTGCTAATCGAATTGGTAGCTCTAGGCGTACGAAGTTCGCACTCGCCAAAATTTTCTGTTTGGTGAGCGTTTTACCATAACCCGCCAATTGTCTAAGCGATACAGGGTGAGGGTCTCGCTGGGCATAATTCATAAGGATTTCGTTCTGATAGAAATGTTGTTGATTCAAGATCTTCAGATAGTCAGGAAATGGACCAAGATCTTTAACATGTCGCCTGAGATCTGTTCTGTGTCGAAGCAGAGAGATCTCTGACTGTACAGAACTGTACAATCTTATGAATTGATGTGAATGACTTGGTATTGCTCTTTTCATAAAGAAACATAAAGATAAAGAGTTTTAACGAATTTGGGGATCACCGCAATCTTTTTGAGTCTCTACGGGGGTCTGCATATGAATATAGATAACGAACGATTTTCGGAGCTGAGGATTGGGAGAGTATTTTAATATATGGGTGTCTGGATGTTATTTCTAAAGATCTAACTAAAGTTACTTGGATAAGAAAGATATTAATCAAATCAAGGTGGTAAAAACATGCAAGAGTTAAGTATCCTCTTCATTCTATTTTGTACTTTTCTTTTCCCTTTTTAATTAAAAAAAATGGATAAATTGGAGGTGTAAATTGATTTCATTATCTTTGAATCTTAGCATAAATCGATCTTTTCACAGAGAAATTAATATATTATGGGTAACTAGTCTTGATTCAGAATAAGTACAAAATTCAACAAAGTAAACAAAGTCAACAAACCATGTAACTCTCCTTTAGTAGACTAGACCTAAATAGACATTTATTACAAGTAGAATGTACTCTCCTTACCATAACTTTATGTAAAAATTGAAGACATATGAGGTCAGCTTGTAAAACACCAGTACACCCATATAAAATTTCACATGAATTTCTTACTTCTATTCCTTCTACACGTAGGGAAGCAAAACGCACGAAAGAGATATACGAATTTTGAAGAGTGCACACCACCAAGAACTAGACATCAGACGAAGTTGAATTACTAAGTTGTCAGTATAACTTGATTCCAAGCCGCCTAAATAACCATAACGTAGAATAATCTCCTAGCGTAGTTTGCATCAGATTTCATCCCAAACAATGTCCAGCAAGTCATCGCTGGTGCATTTCTTCTGTGGCCCAGCCGTTAAACCAAAAATCGCATCAAGCCAGCCATGCGCACAGAGGGTGTCCGGATGTAATCATAATCTACCCCGTCCATTCTTTCCTGATTAGCGATTAAATCTAAACAAACTAAACATCTATAAGATACTTTCTTTACCACATCGCTAATCAACATGAATGTGACTAGAAATGGTTACTTCACCTCACAGTATCTTGATGATGTAAATCGTTACCAGAACACGTATTACTACGACGATGAAGAAGGTGGTGGTGGTGGATGGGAGGAGGCCCATTACAACTCGCTTCCACCCAGCCCTTCTTCGAGACACTCCAAACCTCCAAGACAAGGTATATCGAGAAAAAGCTCAAGGCAACAAGTTCCAACATCTCCAATGACAATTGAATCATTTGGTAGAGAAAGAAAGAGAGATGAAGACAAAGCTAGACATAGATCAACTGAGGAAAGCAACCGAGTGGAAGATTCTGATACTGATACTAAGGATGGAATACCTGAGATGGAATCTGATCCAGACTTCTTAGTGGAAGGAATAACTCCAGCCCAGTTAAATCAGATCGGTCAAAGAAACCTTAGACCACATTATGCGCCTCGTCGAGACCCTCTTAGGGACCCATACATGAGAGTGAAAGTCCAACCAGGGCCCAAGCCCAACGAAGACTACTACATTAAGCAACAGCGACGTTACGATGCGTCGCCGTTTAAGCCTAAATTCTATACTCACAAGACATTCCGAGATGTTTTTGACGATGAGAAAACTCAAATAGATAAATATAACCCCATGGAATTCGTGTTTGAAAATGGCCAACAGAACCAGCCTGGGTTGAAGAAAGCATTCAAAGCGATCCGCAGGAAGGACGATTACAATGACTATGACTATTATGAAAGAAGTAAGATCCAGCTGCCTAAAAAGGTTCTCACCAACTCGGAGGATTCATTAGACAAAGTGGAGGACATTGAGGGAGAGAGTAAAGATATAAAAAAGAAAAAGAAGAATAAATTCTCTAATATGCTACGTGGTCGGTTCAGAAAAGTAGAAGATCGCCAACTACAGGAAGATTCAAATACTGCAGACCAAACGGGACTTGGTGTCGAACCAGAAGCCAAGCTTGTGGAGCCCATACAGGACCCAGACGACAGTACAACTTCTCTAGAAACGGCTCCAAGCTCTCCCGTGGGAGCAAACCCCAACTTCAGTCCCGTATGGAACTATATACTATCGTGGTTGGTCTACGAAACCACCAATGAAATTGAAGAATATGAAGAGGAGAAGGAAGAAAAAACTGTCTCCATACAGCCAAAGAGCAAGAAATCATTAATAACCAAAGAGGGCTCAGGATCAAAGCTGAATGCCTTATCTTCGTGGCAGAAGATCAGCCAATTACCGTCCCGTACTAGAGATAATTTCCTTACGATTCAACAACCCGCAAGCCATCTCTTCAAAAAGGATAGACTTGGTTTCAACGATATTAAAGAACGTGCCATACAAGAAAGAGCTCGAGAAAAAGCGAAGACCAAAGAAATGGCACTCATGGAACAAGAACTGAATCCTCAGTATTTGAATCATCAGACTTTGAGTTACAATGAGGAATCCCAGGAGTTTGTTGTGGAAGTAGATGATGATGATTCCAGCGTTATAGACGAAGAGCTTTACTATAATCCGACAACAAGACAGCTTGAGCGGAAACCTCAAACAGGATACAATTCATTTAATATTCCGGCCATCAATTTTTCTAACATCAGTGAAGGTGGACCAGTTGCCATCATGTCTAACATAGCTTCGGCGATAAAGAGTATAAAGATCATGAAAATCATATTTGCGCCTATTGATGTGGTTGGCCATTCATTTCCACACCTTCAGACGGTAGTTATTTTGGTTGAATTGGTGATATTTATGTGGATATTGTACGAGTTGAGCTTGTTAGTAGATGCATTGTGCATGATGGTGAAGGCAGTTTGTGCTCCAATGATTGCCATGGGGAGATTCATGAATAGAATTATGTAGCCATCTTCATCGGAGAAGACATATTGTTGGAAAGTGAAACATGAAATACAAAATGTGCTCGAGTTAGAAAGGATTTGCTAACTTGGATTGGCCATCTTGGATTATGCTGAGAGTTTACCAACTAGAATTTTGTTTGAAGTTTGAGTGATCGAATAATGAATACGGAACGACCCTACTGTATATACTTTCATAGCATTCATAGGTTCATATATTTCAGTGACTTTAATGAACCTTTACTGTTTCTTTGTAATTCAATTTGCTAATATTCAACTTAAATGCATCTTAGAAGATCAAATACTTTTGATACCCTTCGTGGTTATCTTTTGATGTTGTACCTTATTCTACTGACTGGTTGGTTTGACTACTCTTACTTCAATTCAGGTAGGATAATTATAATGCTGAGGGGTAGGATCATTCAAAGATTATAAGATAGTCTCATTATTGCACCTACTAAAACATGTCCATTTTCACCCTCATAAAGTAGCTGACTTTACGTCTTAATCCAGAGCCTTGCCATGTTTCCCTGAATCTGACTTTAGTCGCGACAAAAAATTTCTCTTAGAAGGGACGGACTTCTCAAAATGTTGGAACTAAAAAGCATTTGGGACTTCATTCTATTGAAATTCAATTGTTCAATGGTGTATCTGAGTGACTGCGGAAGAATTTGATAAGCAATCGATTGCAAAAAAATGAATAAGACAAGCCAAACATGCCCTATGGGGTAGTGCTAAAGGGGCTTTTTCTAATAATCAGAAAAACCAGAAAGGAAAATCAAATTTGCGTGTCAAGAATCCACTTATTTAAAGTCTGAGCTTCTTCTAAATTCATTAAATTACCCTGAATATTCAAGCTCCCGATAGAAATTAAGAGAGCTGGAGATCTAAGAACCTCCAATTGAAAGCACCTCTTACTATGCCCTGTCCTATTTTATGAAAGGAAAGTGGTCGAATGTTCAATAATATTTCAATTTTTATTCTCATTTCTATGATTTTCAAAATCTTGTACCAAATAGGAAACAATCTCCAGTCGTTTTCTTTTGTTCGTTTTTCTTTTCAATTAATGAAAATATGACTTTCTATTTTTTCACCGTATGATTTCACTTCATTTACCACTGTAGAGACAATTAGGTGTTCAGTATTGATTGGACTATGCTGTGAATATTCTTGTCCTGGCAGTTACATCTCTGGCTACCTTGCGCATTTTGACCATGCAATGGATTTATCTTTCTTGCTTCTTAGAGCCCAAATAGATATCTTGAATTCAAATAAAGTTATTGCAGAAAAGCCCTAACCTCAAATTTTCGGCACTTTTAATAACAAGGTACCTCATATTTCTTTCCTAGCAATTCCAACATAATAGAAGCAATACACCTTTAATTGAGGAACTCCGAACTTTTGCAACATTTAAATGCGCCGCATAAAATATTTTTTATGCAACTCCCGATTTGGAAGATGACATTGTAAAACACATCACGGACTGCACATGTGAAAAACTTGGAAATATATAATCATAATCTATATTCTTAACGATGCAAAGATATACCGGAATGGAGTTGGAAAAAGTCAAATAAGATTAATACGCAGAAACTAATTGAAGCTGGTTGGTATCTAAGATTTTTTTGTTTGGAAATTCGTATTGATAATCCGACCATTCTAATTACAGAGGTTCCTAGACTACCAACTTTCAGAGCCATTTCCTTAGTAAAAAGTTTAATATTAGCTAAGATATGTTGATATTCAAAAGTTTGAAATCATCTGCAAAGTCAAATCTTTCAGGAGAGAAATATTGGGAAGCAAAAGCAGTAAATTTTCTGACACAACGTGTACGGGGGTATGTGTGTGAGCAAAGTTTTAGTCACTGCAATTTCAAGTGGTTTATTTGTTTACGAAGGTCCGTCGTCCAGGAGTAGCATGTAATTACAAGAATAACCAATAATATCTTGCTGAGCCCCCAATTCGTATCCGTATCTGGTAATTATAGCATTTTGCCTGTATTAGTTGTGCAACCCAATAGGAGTACATTTGACTATCTGTAAGCTCTGAAGGGGGAGAGAACCTTTCATATCAGGAATACTCAAGCTCATTCGAACCCAAATTTACCATGAGCTCCTCTACAGCGTGGTCAGTGCAAGTTCTGTTATCCTTTGAATGGACGTAATCAATTCATATGCCTATACCCCCTCCTACCCCCCCCTGCCTGGTTTAGATGTCGTCCAAGAGACACTGAAAACATTTTGTTGACATTTGTGAAAGACGCGCATTCGTAAAGCACTTGGACGCGGGTTGGTTCTTGAGCCTGGGGTTGGTTCTTGTGCATAGAGTCTAAGGTTTTATTGAGAGAGCTTCAGTAGGGTCCTTCCACTTGAATCCTTTTTTTGTTGATACGGAACTGACCTTAACATGAATGAGATTGCATTTGTTTCAGAAGCTGCTGTTGCTCATTTGTTGGTCCATATCAATTTGTTTTCTTTCTCATTGATCCCTCAAAACTGCGCCTGAAATTCTGGACAATTTCTCTTTGCCTTCAATGGGAACAAGATTCACTTTTCGTACTTTGCTTTTTTTTTTTTGGGCAACCGCCTAATTATTGACTTGTCTTTGCAGTAAAAGTTGAGGATATACAAAATTTATGCATTAACATGTGGACAGTTAAGTGGGTCTCGTACTCTTATTTTATGTGATTGAAGGTTCATAACTTGCAAATGCATGTCTCTAGCAGAAGATCTAATAACCAACGAAAAGCCGAGGTTGATAGGTTGACTCTACTCTAGACTCCTACTTTGTATTCGAAGACAAGTCCAATAAGACCTGGTGTCGGATTTCTTTCATTAATATTCAAGGAAAATTAGATTTAACAATTCGTTCATATTGGTTATCCTCTAGGGTCACCAACAATTTGGAATTAACCCCATTTGGAGATAAACCTATCTATATGATTAAAATTCTGGAATATCCACCCGTGCACTTTCGTAAGGTAGAATTGTAAATGAGTTAAAAGTATCACCCACTTAGATGATATTTTTTAGATGCGGTATCACTCCCACACTTCGATTAGTATATGCAAGTTCACCGCCTCTGTTCAGGAAGGATGATTGCCAGTATCGTATACGAGTCCTGTATGTAATCCTGGTTGACCGTTTGAAAACTTGAGAAGTCCTTACCCCATTCTTTACGTTCTTGACAATATGGGCCATGAGTCCCCATCCCCACGAGAAGTTGTATTGTAAGCCCTTCCTTTTCCACTTCAACAATCTCGTTGCGAAAAGTTTATGCCTGTTCCATCACTTGGCTTGCAAAGAAAAAAAAATAGAAAAGTTCTCCTTTGCTTAGAGATCCTTTCGTTCAAATTCACATCAAAAATGCAAATCAATTTTGAATCGTGGGGATGATGCATGATTGCTCAAAACCATTAGCTTATCTTTCCCAAACGATATTGTCTTGTTATAAAAAAAATATGATGATACAATAAAATTGGTACTACAGGAAAAGTGGTTCGTGATTGGATAAAGAGATACTGATAAGATACCCCCTGTCACTTTGTTCTCGTTTAGCTAACATTTCATGTATATACATTTTGGCTTACTTTCAGCTACCGAGGGCAGCACCGAACGACTGATCTAAACTCAAATCACGTGGCAAAAATTTCCTAAAATGACACAAAACGTTTTTTGATTAGGTCTCAACATGCCTCGGGTTCCTATTCTCTACAATAGTTAATCATCAACTTTCACAAAGAACAACCTTACGCAAGTGTTACAAAGTGGTACCAAAATTTATGGTGTGTCAGATATTACCACAAAAATATTTCCTAAAACAGTATTCTTTTACAATTTAAGTCGATCCTAAGGGCTAGTCGAGCAATCTACCCCAAAGGTATTCTCCATCTCAGGAGCCATAATTCGATACCCTTTATGTCACCTGTATATGCAAAGTCAAACTTTACTTCTCATCTATCGTGGTATATATTTTTGCTATTTTCTGTTCCATAATTACCACATCCTACCTTTTTTACCTTTTATTTGAGTTTCCATTGGCACCTAAACGGATAGTTATAACGTCTGGACTTTATTGGATAACAGCTGATCTCTATATGCAGTATAAACCACATGTAAAATTTCTTGTCATCATCATTTAATGTTCTTGTATATAACTCGACTCTAAAATGATCGGGGCTGGCTTGATTGCGTCATTACTTTTCAGAATCTCAAATCAGGTTAATTCGATTATTAGGGAAGCGAAAATTGAATTAACTTGTTACACTTTTTCTCCTGTGCCTAGCAATAATTGCGGATGATCAAATATTCGTAATACTTGTTTTCATTAAAAGTGAAGAGGTATCCATAAGAGCAAATTCATCTAGATGGAGATAATAAAATATTTTTTATTGGAAGTGCTCGTGATGCATGCGATGCATGCAAGATGCACCTTGGCTCCCTTTTTGGGAAATAGAGTTCGAAATTGACTCTTCCAAGAAAAAAAAAAAAAGAACTGTCACGGTCTCCCAAAAAGAAATTTTTGAGTTACATATGAGATGCAGCTGAATTGATGGACTTTTTTGAGAAAAGAAGGAAAATATACGTGATCACCCATCCATGCTTAGGCTCTTATTTTACAAGGAGCAAGGAAGAATTCTTGAATTACCAGATGGTATAATACATTCACTGAGTGATAATAAGATTAGTCCAATCGTCCCAACAATTTCGTATCTGTAAGAAGCAGCCATTTCACCAGATGGACCAAAGAAGTCGCACCAATGATATGCATTGAAAAAGTGGTAACATACTTTTCAGATTTTTTGACAAGCGTTATAAAAACTTTATTTGCAGATTTTTACGACATTGTTTAATCATGTGATCAATTTGGATATTCTTTTTTATGGATCTACTACGTATGCAGAGACTAGTAATAAGAAGTTGCTATTTGATGGTGGGGACTTGGCCATGTTTCTAGAGTAACAAGTATCTTGATATGATTGCACGTGGCATGTAAACTCTCTGGTTCCCTCTAAGTAGTGCAGCACTACCTAGACTCTCCTCAAGTATTCGCATCTCAATGGAACAATCAAAAGAGAAAACAATCATATCCGAGATATACTTCATCTGTAACCGCTCATAATTAATGTCTAATTTGTCTTTGAGATGTTGCATGGAACAAGAACCAGTTGTAGCTCTATAGAGTACCAAAAAAAACTGTGCAACAACATTTTTTTGGAACATACTGACAGTCATGGACCTCCATTTTGAATGGATTACAAAGAAATTATCCGTTTCTATGCACACTTGAGAGGAAGAGGATCAGTTGTCATTTCTAAACTGTTCTGAAACTCTGGTACTCTGAAACATCTCTAAACTTCCTTCAATCTATACGTAACCCGTCACAGTTTACACTATTTAATGACTAATATAGTCTTGTAGGTAGAATATCATTTGTAATTGAGCATTACCAAGTATTATAGGATAGTCAGTTGTTACAGAGTCGGATCTTCAAGTTGAATTTGTCTGCTTCTGTTGCGATCCCGACGGAGGCTAACGAGACTTGAAGAATACTATTTTACAAGGATGTTTCACTAATCGTTGATGTGGGAAAAATTTCTCAGGTGCTGGCTTAATGAAATTGGCTGAACGATTGCAGTTTGCTAGTAGTTCGTCTAGTTGTCTTATTGAAGAATCATCGTTCCAGGAGTTATTCTCATTGGGAAATGTTTATCCCACTTTGTTAATGAGCAATACCGTTATACCAGTCCGAAAGACTACAGAAGCTGTGGAATACTAAAAACTGGAGAATTTCTCAAGGAAATAAATTCGTCGCTTTTTTGTTGCACGTTAGGATCTCTGTTCCTGCTGCCATTTAAGGACTTGACTGTTGTTTACTTAAATTTTGATACAAGAAAGATGAAAGGTTGATCGATTTGCGGTGAATATCGTCTCAAAGTTTGTTTTCAGCAGTAATTAATAGTTAGATATGACCTAATTGGAGCTTTGCTTCGTTTCCGAATCACTTGATTGGTTCTGCGTTGGCTCTTTCTAAGAGTGCATCAAGGCAAGAACAAACGTCGTATACTTGTCATGACAGGAGTTACTTCTGAACTAAAGTATTACCACAGAGATCGACACGAGGGCTTAGATTTACCAAAAAATAACGGAATCAGATTTCATGTTAATAACATTGTAGGTAGCTTGATACCTTGACAACTTGCATCTGATTCCTATGAGTAGGTGGAAGCCTCAGATTTAGCTCTCAGCCAGACTGGAACTGAACTCTTTAGGGTTCTAAGTGATCTGTTTCTTTGACCCCCATGAAGATAAAAAGGTTGACATAAACTTCTCTACGACAAGTCAATTATGTTGTCAAAGTATAGCGACCAGCTTGTGCATCAGAAGAAGTAAAAATACTTTCTTCAATGCAAGAGAGATGGCCAATAATATTGGAAATAGAAAGGAACAAGGTACGTTCTAAATGGAGCGATGGAAAGATAACTTTGCCGAGATAAGGTGCTTCATAGCAAGTTTCAAGAGGGGGGCATTACAGGAAGAGCCAAAAAAATCAGTGACCATATTAATTGAAACTCCTTTCTTGAAGGCACAGACTTTTCAGAACCACTTCCTAAAAGGTCTTTTCTTGCTAATTCAGTAGTGGGAGAACTCCAAAAGATTCTAAATATAAAAGGGTGCCCAATGCGTTGATTATTTTTTTTTGGGTTGTGGCTGAATACCAGCATTAAGCAAGAATTATTTTATGAACATGCATGAGTGGTTACGATTCACGTAACTGTTTTGAGGCGCCTCAAGTTACTCTTGAACAAAGAAAAATATTAGATACAGGAAGCTTCTATTTGTCGGCACGCTGAAACTAATTTGCAAATTCACTTCGTGAAGATGTGTTTAGTTCCCGATAGTATCCGACACATCCAAAATATAGTTTCGTAAATGTTGAAGATCTAAGGATATACATGAACCGTATTCTTTTATGGTGTGCTCTTGTAGTTGGTAAACACGTTTCCTTTAGCGTTTTGAAGTATGACAGCACTGGTAAAGTCTTTTACATTACTAAAGAAATAAAAAAAAAAGCTTAATGAGAGAAACATTTACGAGAGTCAAGCAATTGATCTTCAAGTAATAATAGATATCGTCAAGTAATAGAGATCGTCATGTGTCAATGTTGATCGTAAAGAATTATAAAATAATCAAGATCTGCACAATCTGCACCAGCATTAAGGCAGCATAAATTTGTGACGATTTAGGAAAGAATCACGTTGTGCGGCTCACAAATGGGCCCGTAATTTAAGATGATTCGCGCTGTACAGGAGGAATATTTTTTACATTGATTAGATAGTGAAGGGGGCGTAATAGAAACATGGGTTCATAAGTTTTCAAATATGCGAATGCAGAATTTTTGTAATTATCTGACTCCAATTTCCCCAGATAGGACAAAAGACTCCATAAATCTGGTTGCTCTCTACTAGATCAAACTAGAAACATTAATTTCTGTTGCTGGGGTTTTATTTTGTGTCCCAATCTTATAATTCAGTGTGCCACTTATCAATGAATGGGTGTGGGGGGGGGTCATCAAATACGTTGACAAACTTTAGCAGTTTATTTTGTCTCCTGTGCAACCTTAAAAAAAAAAGTGTGTTGATTTTGTTACCAGATTCTGCATGCAAATCCGCACCTCTGCATATCTTTATTACTTGAAGAGTCAATATAGAGATTGAGGGAAGGAGAGGGAGTGAGCGTGCGTCGGCGGAGTGCATAGATATGGCTCATAGAAAGGGCGAATAGATTGGACGGCCCGCAATTTTACTGTTAATGAATCTTAAACGATCTCCCAAATTTCTTATTAGAATGAACTTTTTTCTTCATTGATATATTTTTACTTTTACCTGTAAGATCGATGAAAAATTTTCAATTAGAAAAACATATTTAAGATCTATATCTATCGAATAATGAAGTTCAAATAAAATAAATAAAAAAAAATAAAACCTTCCCAAGAGATACTTCTATACAAATAAAACTATCCTCCAACACGAGTAGGAGAGGTTTTGATTTTAAGTTACGAAACTCACAATCTTAAAACCCCTAGAATTGGGACCGAAAAATAACGCACAAAAAGGACAAAGGTTGAAAAAATAAGAAACGTACAAACGTAGTTGACGCACATTATAAATCTAATTGTTAAAACTAAACCGCTAGATTGAATGACCCAAAAACATTAATTTATTTTCAATGACGCATTTTAGGACAAGATTCTTCATGTGCACCAAGATAAAAAACCCAGAACACAATAACAATCATTATTTTTCAGTTAAAAATTACCGAAATATACAACAAACGTGGATTGATTTTTAAAAAGATCGACTGACATTAATAAAATTTAAGCTCAAAACTTGGTTGAACAAAATTTCAAGTATAAGATCAATTGTTCGACTAAGTAATAAATTGGCTATCCAAAACCATCGACAATTAAAGAGATGGAAAATGGTCGCAAAATTGAAGAATGCAGATTGTCTCTATTTCTTTGGTCCTTTTGAAGAACAATGGTTACTCCTTATCCTCCTCCTCCTCCTCCCCTTTGACAATTCTGTATTGATTATACCCACATTTATTCTATTCCTTAATTTTCTTAATTTTAAAATGTGCATGAATATATTCCTGCATTGTTGGATGCACAGTAGAGACGCCTTGGCTGAAAATTATCTCAACTTTACCACATTTTAATATTCATTCATTGAACTCAGGTAATCATTTTTTTTAAAAAATAACTGGTAAGGCAGCATGGAACATTTCTTCTGAAAGAGGGAGCAAGATTATATTTGGAAGTAGATAAGTGGAAATTTTCTTTATTATCTGTTTTAGATATTAATATTGGAAGCTCGATCATTATCTGTTCTAAAGATTTGTCACAAACAATATCAATTCTTTGCCAAAAATAGAAAGTTAAACTAGTTGCCAGATCACAAGGTTGG
>JAKTYG010000183.1:0-22592 GCA_030564725.1 Chernovozyma sophiae-reginae
AATTACAAACTTGGAAGACTATGAACTGAATGCTCAATACGTTTTAGATTACACCGAAGGAACAGATCGCATGAGGAAACGGTTGGTCATAGAAGATCAACTCTCAGAATCAGAAAAACTTTCTTATGATTTAATTATACCAATTAGACCCTCAGAGACAAGTCAAATCTCACCACATAAAAGGAATCGTCGAGTCAGTACTGATCTGATTCAATTGGAAGAGATAGATTGGGAATTTGTTGGAAATAATGGTAATAGTTTGAACCAAGATGATGATCATTCTCTGATAATACTGCTGGATGATTTTGAACTTGTGGAAGACTTACCAACTGATAAAAACCGTAAAGTTGTTAGAAGTTTATATATGGGAGATCATATTGTTAATTTATTTAATGTCAGTCAAATCAATGGGTTAGCTCCAATTGAAAGTCTTATGATCGTGGGTCATTCTCATTTATATTTGATCGAAAATTATTTCCATAATCCTGATGGTGGAGGAGTTATAGACGTTCAGGATGCGCCGATTTCACTTCGTGATCCCTATTTACAATTGGTCAATTCTCAATCAAGCAGTCAGCAACTGTCACAGTCTCACAGAAGTAAAAATTGGAGTTTAGATAAATTGGCTTACATTTCGAAAAGACAATTTTTACTTCGAGATGTTGCAATTGAGATGTTTTTCAACGACGGTGCAAGTATTTTAATAACTTGCTTTAATTCTAAGGAAAGAGATTCGATCCATAAGTTGTTGAGTGGTATAGCCAAAGATCAAGTATACAACAACACCCATAATAATGGGGGCCATAGCTACAATCATGGTAGTCTGCTGGTGAGTTCATTTTCTTCAAAATTGATTTCTGCATTTGGAGGACATTCGAGTTTAATACAACCTCGATCTTCTTCTTCTTCTTCTACATCTTCATCTTCATCTTCAATTCCTATTACAACATTAACAGACGCAACGACAAAATGGCGTCAAGGGGAAATTTCAAATTTCTATTACTTGATAATAATCAATACTTTAGCAGGAAGAACGTTCAATGATTTAACTCAATACCCTGTATTCCCATGGGTTATTGCAGATTATACCAGCGAAGTTCTAGATTTAAATGATCCAGCCACATTTAGAGATTTGTCAAAACCAATGGGTGCTCAAACTCCAGAAAGGGCTAACCAATTTTATGAAAGATACAATGCGTTATCCAGTCTCAATGATGATTCGAATTCAGCTCCGCCATTTCATTATGGTACTCATTATTCATCAGCAATGATTGTTACCTCCTATTTAATAAGACTCAAACCATACGTCCAATCATATTTATTACTTCAAGGAGGTAAATTCGATCATGCAGATAGACTTTTCTATTCAATAGAAAAAACATGGAAATCTGCTTCTAAGGATAATACTACCGACGTTCGAGAATTGACCCCCGAGTTCTTCTACTTGCCAGAGTTTTTAACGAACAGTAATAACTTTGAATTTGGAAAATTGCAAACTGGTGAATCTATTAGTGATGTAACATTACCACCTTGGGCTAAAGGGGATCCAAAAATATTTATTGAAATGAATCGTAAGGCTTTGGAATCTCCTCACGTGTCTTCAAATTTACACCATTGGATTGAACTCATCTTTGGACATAAACAGAATGGACCTGAAGCAATCAAATCATTGAACGTATTTCATCATTTGTCTTATAATGGAGCCATAAATCTAGATAATATTAACGATGAGGTTGAGAAAAGAGCAGTTATTGGAATGATTAACAACTTTGGTCAAACTCCAAGAAAGATATTTCAGAAACCACATCCTCAAAGAGAAATATTAAGTTTACCAAATTATTATTTAACTTATCCGAATGAGACTCTGAAGGTAGAATTAGTATTTGAATCCAAGTTTAAGAAGGGAATCTATTCTATTGAACCTCTGAATAAGACTCAGAAATGGATTGGTCGACAGAAATCGGTAAGTTTTGAAGATAATTTACTCATTAGGAAATCAAGTTGGGGAAAAGGATCAATAATAATTAATAATACAGCATTTTTGAATGTTCATCAAGCAAATATTACCAATATTGTTCCGACGGGGAATAATATGATAATGATATCGCTGGAAGATGGAGTTATCAATGTTTGCAGATTCAATAATAGTAATGTCCGACATCCAAGTTTGAATATTGTTGGAATTCTAAGAGGACATTTGAATTCTATCAAGCAATTGAAATTTAGTAAATCTTTCAAAGTTGCCTTGAGTTTAGATATCAATGGAACGGTCATTCTATGGGATCTAACCAGATTCAAATTTATTAGACGAATTTGTAAAGATAGCAAATCTGCAAGACATATATCAATATCAGATGATACAGGAAATATATTGGTGGTTCTGAATCATAAGATAATTGAAGTTTATACCATCAATGGGGAACTTATTAAGAGAGAAAACATTGCCATTAAGAACAATATATCATGTGTAAGTATTGGCAGTTTCAATAGAAATGGAATGAATCATACTTATTGGTCATGTGAACATATTGCAATTGGATATGGTAAGGATTCACCAAAGATAGAGGTTTATACGTTAAGTTGTGAACAAGGAGAATGGATAATAAAGCAAGTTAGTAGTACTGGATCAAAGAAATTGATTGGATACCCCACCGTGATACATATTCAACAATTGGTTGATATTGATCCTGAAGATAAAATATCAAGAGGTAAGGTACGGGTTGTTTATGGAGACTCTAGTGGCAAGGTTTGGGAATGGTAGAGAGGACGATATGAACAATAGTGGTACTGATTAGATAAGATTGGGAGGTTGAAACGAATACAAAGAGGTACCTAGTAGGTACAGGGTGCCAGCAGGTGCCAGCAGGTGCCAGTAGGTACCAGTAAGTACCAGTAAGTACCAGTAGGTAACCAGCCCTTGACATACCAGTAGCATTGTATGTACACGTATTTAATGATATATAACGATTCATGAACGAAAGCAGTTGGGCTCCATTCAATCAAGCCCTGTAATAAAATGTGTCTATAAAATTTTACATTCTATCACTTGGAGCCATCATTATCCATTCTATCAATTGTACATTCTGTAACTTATAACATTTCACTGCAACTCTGGCTCCCACATGCTTTATCTTTTCCATCTCAGTGTTTTGTCCCCCACTACTTTAAAGTCAGAGGTTAGACACTTTCCTGCACTTATTGTCTAAGATATGGAGGCTTTGATTCTTAATTAAGAACCATTCAACGGAGAGCAATGAACACATAGACCATTTAAATTACTTCAGCATTTAAGAATTTAAGATATTCATTCTCATTCACAATGAATATAAATATAATAGGATCGATAACAGCGGTGCTTCCTCCAATTCAAACTTATACTGTGGTAACCTGTTTACTTTGGTATTTTGTATCTTCAATCACCTCTCAATTATCAAAGTTAATCTTAATTCGATTCACTTATCCATTGTTTTTAAGTCTGAGTCAATTCTTAATTGGAAGTATATTTGCATATTCATTTATAGAATTCTCTAAAAAATTTCCTGAATCTTCTGCTAAATACTTTCCTGATGGAACTTTACCAATTAATAATCTTCAATCTCAAAATGAATTTACAAATAATAGTGTAAGGTTAGTCTGCCAATCTTTACCCAATTGAAATTCGTTAAAATTCTTCCTATGGGGTTATTACTGTTCATTGGGAAATTGTTTCTGTTAAATGCAACTTCATTGATATCATTGGCAACAATATCAAGTGTTAAGGCACTTTCTCCAGTGATGGTTGTTTTCGGTTATAGGATTTTCTATAATATTAAATTGCCTACAGTTACATATATCCTGCTTATCCCTTTGGTATTAGGGGTGCTATTAATGGTAGCGTCTGATTCTATTCATTCCATACCAGATCCTATTGCTGCTTTGGAAAATAACCAATTATTATCATCTTTACCTCTATTTGGTATAGAATGGCTTCAAGCTAAAGGGTTAATATTCTGTCTCTTAAGTACAATTGTCTATGCATTACAAAATATTTATCTGAAACAATTGATGAGTAAAGACTTGAATGCTACAAGGAATCCGGTATCACTTGTACTCAGTACTGATAATATTAACAACAGGAATGATAATATTAATTTGCAACTGTATCAATTTCATCAATTTAATCAATCACATCCTCCCCAAATCAATCATGAGGGTCATACTCAGAAACAGAATGAGGTCAACAATAACAGTTTAGCTAGTAATATTATATTTGGACTTACAGGTAAGAAAATACGACAGAGACAAGGTTCTATAAAATTACCTTATTCTTCATCCGATTTGAACTTAGAAGACAAAAATGAAAAGTTTGAATTACAACATACTTCTTATAATCAAACAGTGCAACAAAATAATCAATTATTGAACAATCCAATATTATCAATGATTGCAAATGATTCTAATCAATCTATTTTAGAGAAACCTGATCAAATGACAATAATTTTATATTGTTCAATTATAGGATTTGTATTTTCATTTGGAGGGTTTCTTGTTAATGAATTACCAGAAATTATTAATAATTTTTATACCAAAGAATTGGTTGGTATTTCAGAATTAACTGTTGATACCACATCTGAAGTATTAAGTATATTAGCATTAGTATTTCTTGACTGTTTATCACATTTCTGTCAAACAATAATTTCAATTCATTTACTTGGACTGATTCCAGCCCTTTCTTATTCAATTGCATCAATGTTGAAAAGAATTGTGATAATCACTGTTAGCTTGATATTAGCAATTGGAGTTCAAGATAAAATAGAGAATTCCAACTGGATAGGAAATATTACTAATGAACAAAGTATAGGATTAATATTAATTTCAATTGGATTATATTGTTATGATAGATGGGGTTCAACTGCATTAAAGAGAAAATAAAATTTTACACAAAAAATATAGATTAGTTCATTTATGAACAGAACAAATAAACGTGAAAATGCAATAAAAAAAATGAATGTTTGGAAAGGCTAGAATGCACAACTGGAATTCAACCTTTATAATTTTACTTATAAAGATTCTATCAGTAACGCCCGCATATTCCTTGACTACCCGAGTAATTGAAAGTAAATGTTTTAAAAAAAAAACAAATTACCGTTAAAAACCTGACTAGTATACTCTGGTATGTGTTGTAGAGAGCATCAGTCGTAGAAAAGTGAGTAAATATTAACTCGAAACTGTTGCCCTACAATAATACACATACGGGTACAATAGAGAAGAAGAAAAATCTGAAAAATCTGAAAAATTTGGCTCGGGGTTGAGACTCTTATATATAAATTGAATATCCGGGTAACTTGAAATAGATGAGGTCAAGTACAGATGGATTAGACAGAAGCAACTATTTTGCTAATCCCTGGGGTTGAGTTTTAGTTTTGGTGATAGTAAATCTTTTGTGAGAGCCAATAAGGGTTGATTACTTTTTTTTTTTGATAGGACAACATGATTATTGGTGGTGGAACCTCAGCGTATGTCTGCTCTCTGTAGGTTGCACTTGTTCGATTCTCATAGAAATGGCTGCGAATTGGTGTGAGGGTAGACCAAGCAACAGTGGAATAAACTAAAGATTCAGTCCGTCTTTCTTACAAGATTTGGATTGGATCCAAATATTTTGGTAGATTATAAGAATAAGGAGAAGTACATAAGGGAACACAAGTGCCAAATAACTAGTCCAAGGGGGTAATCAAGTTTATGATACTCTCACTCGCTAAAATATAATTAACGTAACGAATTTAGCAAAGAGAAAGTCTTATACACCTCAATCCTTATGTTTATTGTTTGTCATTCCCTACAATATAAAAAACAAATAAGTCGACCTCGCCTTGACTTTGCAGCTGACAATATAAGCATTTAATAAAGATAATATATCAACAACTGCACCCGATTATCGATGTCTACAAGTCTCCAGGGCCCCAGTTTTCAAATGCAGCATGTTCATGTATTAATATCACGGGACACGCCTTTTAATCCCAATCCATCAACTTTCATCCAGAAATCTGAAATTGCCATTCAGTTCAATCACTTTCCTCCCCTACCAATTCACTAGTTCAAAGACAATGCTTGGTAGTTACTTAGCCTTTCAATATATATTTTTTTGTATAATCAATGTTGCAATAGCAACCTCTAATACGTCATCTATTATTGGTAGAATTGTGGGTATACCGCAAGAGTTGTCAGTTCTTCAACAAGAGCCCCCAAGCCAACCAATAAGAATATTAAATGGCTTAAATTATCAATCTCGTTGTAAAGCAACATTGATTCCATTATTTGGCACTGATTCTTCTTTTATTTATAGTCTTTTCGACAAGCAGTTCAATTTCAGATTTGATAATTTGGTTCCTGGTGAATATCAACTTGTTGTTAATTCTTACGATTTCAATTTACAAAATGATCGATTCAGGGTTTTCGTTAACGAGACGAATGAAATCTATGCATATCAAGAAAGATTGGATAGAGAATCATACAACGTAACTTCTGAACAAGTCATAGATATCAATTTGCCATTGTTGATTGAGTTTAAGGATTACAAAGAATACTACGAAGTCCGTCAAGGAAGTCTTAACCAAATGGTAATGAATAGTCCATTGGGATTTATCTTTGCAAATTCATTATATACAACAATATTTGTTGCCTGCTTGGTAATCAGTGTTGTTCCTTATGCTATTCAATGGTTTGCACCAGAATTTGCTCAACAATTTGAGGAAGTTAAAGCTCAGGCTCAAGAAAGAAAGAGCGCACCAAGACTGGATATTGCTCAGGGAAGTGTCGTAGGACAAGCAGTAAGCACCGGAGCTGGTACCGGAGCATCAGTTGCCGCAGGGATCGCTAAAGCAAGGTCTTCAAATAGACAGAGAAAGTGAATGTTTTGTCGGTGGATGGGACCATCAAAGAGAACTTGAAGTATGGACGATAAGATCATCATCACAATTATTATATTGTTGTTCTATCTATTTTGATGGTTATCGAGAGCGTATACGTAACACGCTACACTGATATCTTTTCCCATTATATCTTAACGTTCAATTTCATTCCTACAATGCAATATCTACTTGCAAAGAAGAACAATAACCCAGCTATCGATAATGCCCCACATAGAACAACAAACATGTCATAGTTATGTTTACTCAGATCTCCAATAATGGCTGCACCGATCGGCATTCCAAATAAATTCCCAAGACTAACAAAGAAATATAACATTCCATATTTTCTTCCAAATTGTGATACTGGGGTAATTTGTCCTAAACATACAGGAGTCAATGAAAATATCAGAGAAGTGAAGAACCCAGCAATTCCTGAAAACGCCCATAAAACTCCATGGTTGGATCCAAATGGTAACCATAATAAAAACACCGAAAGACAGAACCCTAACATCATTAATATCATAACATTATAGTGCCCTATGATATCAGAAAAATATCCTGGAACCCATCTGCCTATGATTCCTGCTCCGTTGAATATTGTTAATAAAAGAAAAGAGTTTGATTCAGAAAACCCATGAGTGATAGCATATGTAGCATAATATGTAAGCGTGAGAACCAATGCAAGTTCTCCAGTGAAAATGGCTCCAATTAGAAATGAATATTTCAAATCTTTAAGATCGGAAAATCTCAAAAATCCGTCACCTTTGGAAGGGAAAATGTTTCGAAGTTTCTCCTTTACTGAGTTTTCATTATCATTATGAATTGAATGCAATTCAATTGAATCACGATTTTTGTTGTTCTGAATATTGGATACAAAGTTCAGTACCAATTCATTGGCAACTTGATGTATTTCTTGGTCTTGGTCTTGTTGTTGTTGTTGTTGTTGTTGCTGCTGCTGCTGCTGCTGTAGCAGAGTTCGCTGTTGATCATTATCGGTAATTTCCATCAACTCTCCATTGGTTAACCTTCCCTTCACAAGTATTATAGCAACAATCATACAAAATAAACAAAAAAATCCTAATACTCTAGTAGCCCAAGCAAATCCAACTTGGGTATACAAGGACCTAAGCATCAATGGAATCACTATACCTCCCACCGAACCTCCCATTGTAGCAAAACCAGTAGCTCTACCTCTTTTCACAT
This sequence comes from Chernovozyma sophiae-reginae, assembly GCA_030564725.1. Classification (NCBI taxonomy): domain Eukaryota; kingdom Fungi; phylum Ascomycota; class Pichiomycetes; order Serinales; family Debaryomycetaceae; genus Chernovozyma; species Chernovozyma sophiae-reginae. The sequence goes on from JAKTYG010000183.1 coordinate 8,091, forward strand.
AGAACCAATGTCCCACTACTGCAACTAATGGAGTGATACATAATGCGTTACCAATACCAACACATATCGACAACGCTAGAATGAATTGCCAAACTTTAGTACAATTTGCCACAGAAATGAATCCTACAAATATCAAAATTAAACCTGCTGCTAAGGGGACAGTAGCACCTTTTCTATCAAAATAAGGACCAACAAGAATTCCAACTGAAAATGCTAACCAATAATAAATTGAAAAGATCCAAGCAATTGTCAGCGATCTGACATCAACAAGTTGATGACTTGACAAATAAGTTTGGATGGCACCAACCGAATTTATGACCCCAAGATTTGCTATAAGCCCTATAAAAGAACCAATTAAAACTGCATATGCTTGTAAACCTCCATCAGGAATATTCTTTTTCTCATCAAAAGGATTTAGTAAATGCTCACTTGATATGTCTTCATCATTAGTATTGGAGTTAGTTTGATTGATCTGTACAGATGAGTCTTCAGGGTTCATTGGTGAAACTTGGATTTTTTTTTTTGTCAATATCAACCAATTTGAACTTATAGATCAAATTTAAAATCCTGGATGAGTTATACTATATTCTGATGCAATTGAAGACGATAGAATGAAGGAAGAAGCGACGTTTTATATGGAGAGCCATAGATTCATATTTCGCAATCAAATCTCGGGATCTTTTCGATTTTTCCCGAAACTTCTGTAGGAACGAGAAAGACATAACGTCGATGAGGTGGAGATGTTACGGAAGAGGAGCACCAGAGACTTGGTGGGGATTTGGTGGAGACTGGATCTGGAGAATGAATCTAGAGAATGGATCTGGAGACTGGATCTGGAGACTGGATCAAAAGGATGATGATGAGATGTCCTTGCAACAAATACAACACTAGCTCATCGTCTACACCGTTTATGTGTCATTCTCTTGGCTTGGCTTTGCATATAGCCCTGCTACAGATATAGCCCTCACACATCATCTACAGTTCAATATTTATCAATCGAATACAAACTGCCAATATTCAATCTGACTTGTCGATTAAGTTGTATGGTGTTTCAATATATATTACTAACAGAAACTAATCCATAACCACCTAAAGGGGGGGGGGGTTCAAGAGCGCTCATCTCATTTTTTAATCTCTATTCATCCTTTTTTCTGCCTTTGCCTTCTCCTCATAATTGACATCTCCCTTTGGATTTGTCCATCCATTGACATAATCAAAATCTGTCTTAGCCCAATGTGCAAATGGATAACTTGGTAAGGTCTTAATTGGAGTATCTTCCAGTATAATCCCTAAATCCTCTTGTCGCTTAATTAAGCCATCCAAGTAATCAACAATATGATCTCTAAATAATTCAAAATTCTTATACTTAAGAATCTCCGCTGGCCCTTCATAAAGAATTTTCTTTAAAAGTGAAGGAATAAAAGGTTCATCTTTCATTTCTTCAATTGAATAAAAAATTGGATGATTGGTGAAAATAACTGCTCCAGTCTTTGGAAGTTTACGTAATGTTTGTCTTTCAACTCTAACATTATAATCTTTAGGATCAGCATTCTTCATATCAACTTCTAAATCTGGTACGAATTTTGGTAATTGATAAACATTATTTATCTTTAATTTATGATCCCATGAGATATACCATGAAGCTCTTTCAACTGGATCATTTGGAGTAAGTCTTTCAAACCATCTTTCCATTGATCTCTTTAATTTTTCTTTATAATAAGGTACTTCATCGTGAATAACATCCAAATTTTTACCAATTTTATCATGAATACCAAATGATCCACCAGGGAATGGTACTGCAGCGGCAACTAAATAATGTAAATCGTCTTTAGGGTTCTTTAATGCAATATAAAAATCTTCCTTTGCCATTTTAGTAACATAAATCAATGGATGTTCCTTCAATGGAAGGGTCATATCCAAAGTTTCTTTAGATAATTCATTGAAAATGATTTTACCTTTGTCTCCTTTATCTTCAATAAGAGTAAATAATAAAGGATATCTTAAAAGCATATGATCACATACAAGTTGCATAAGTTCTAATGAAGGTTCATATCCTTGAGGAAGCCAATCAATATTCTCTCTTCCGTAACTTTTCCATATTCTATCCTTTTCTTGAATATAACGCCAATAATACTTATCCATATCTAACCAATGGTCCATATCTAATCTGAAAATGGACATGGTTTGATGGTATGGCCATCTGAATGGTCGCCAAGGTCTATCGTCATAACCTTTGACTTGCTCTGGAGTAATCATTAATGGAGTTGGAGGTTTTAAAGGAGCATTTGAATTATAAGAATGCTTTTTTGAACTTGGTGGAGCAGGAGTTGGAGTTTGAGAACTAATTCCTAGCCATTTTTTGGCAAATAAATAAGATTTTGGGAATACAAAATACGAGGTGGTACTCAAAAATAAGAGTATCAATCCAAGATTGAAAGCATTCAATGATGAGCTAAATATGATACTGTCCATGATCAGATAGGTTTCGTTTACCATTAGATAATCAAACCACAAGAGTTTTTTTTTTGGTATCAAATTCTAAGTAGTTCAGTCTCAAGCAGCTTGGAAATCAAAAAAAAATAAAAAATGTCTTTACCAATCCTTTTTGCACTTTCACTAAAGAACAACTTAGATGAGATGAATGATAGGTTAAGATGATTGTAGGATGATTGGATAGTCCTAGTAGTAGAATGCAGTAAAAAGTCAAGGGTCCTTAAATATTAATAATAATAATAATCTCGCTTGTGGTCTCTACTAAAAGGTGAGATAATTTTCATAAACCCTTGATCTTTATCTGGGTTCCTTGGCTATATATACCTTTGATTTTTCTGTTTTTTTGCATTTTCTCTCCTTAACCTTAGTTGCAACCAAATCTCTTATCAGCGCGGGAACTTCATACCAGAAAAGGAAGGTATTTTGCGATCCTGCACACCACCTCCAGAATTGGACACTAAAACACTGTCGATTCTCAAAATTGGTGGGTCTGATTAGGAGAGACACTTCCTAGTTCGCGAGATTAGAAGTTTGCGATTTATACCATTTCAGGTTAAAGTTAACCTTCAGATTAGGAGCAATAAGTATAGATGAAATCATGCAATTATTTGTTTGAATGGAATAATAATTTCTCGATACATTTACAAGTATTGTCTGATGGAGGTCTCTCTCTCTCTCTCTCTCCCTCCCTCTCTCTCTCTCTCGGTTCACCCCAGTAAAATATTCCGCCTAATTGGTTGCTGAATGTCTTCTTGTGTCTCTTTCTCTTCCTACCTTTTCTCATTACGTCATCTTCCTCTTCTCCTCTTCTCACTTGATGTCTCGATTCAAATCTCGATCTAATTTATCAACGATGATCTTACTATCTGCACTAATGTTCATGGAAGCTAGTCTCTTCAATGAATTTAGCACCAAAGTTTTGATCCATTGGTCCAACAAATCGGGATTTTCATAACAAATTACTCCTAAATATTGTCTAAATGATTGTCCTGCAAATTTAAGTACAAAATATGAATTCACATTGTATTCCTTTACCAAGTTCGAATATTTTCCACAGTCTCCTTGGAATGGATCATCAAATAACTGTTCTTGTTTAAGTATCGAAGTCATAAGTCTTCTATCCAAAAGAAAATCTGCCATTTTATCAATCAACTTGCCGTCCAATTGAAGATTGTGGCCATTCATATATTGTTCCTTTTTGAATTGTGCAACATATTTCTTAACCGTAAATCTGAAGTAATCTCCTCCCAATGTATTGAACTTGGTACATAAATCTCCCAAAGTTAGACTTCTCTTGATGGTCATATCTTGACATTTCAGAAAGAGATAGTCTCTTGAGATAAAGAAATTGATACACAAAAGTCTATTGGTCTCTGTATCGGAAATCGGTGGCAATGGTTCCCATTTTATGATACCTGCAATTCCCAAGCTTAAGCTATCACGATTGTTCCGGGGTTGAAGTTTGGGTAAGTTGGGCACTCTAAATTTCTTCTTTACTACTGTCAGTCGTGCTCCGTCACTTTTAGATATGTCCATTAACAACTTCATGATCTTATCGAATGGTTCATGATTTCCCAAACACGCCAAAATTCCAACTTTTTCTACAAATTCAGGCTTGAATAGCTGGTTGAGAATGTATAACAACTCCAGCTTGGCGGCGATAAAACCATCAAGTCCTAAATCAGTTCGGTGACTTATGAGATGTAGTGTACAACAGTAATTGAGATAATCGTTCCCTATAGTTGTCATAGTAGAGGAGTCTGGTTCATGTAAATGTTTCCTATCCGTACCTGATGTTGGACTGTTGACGTCAGTTAGCGAAGTTGGATCTCCTCCTTTCTGAATATTCTCAACCTGTTGGTTGATTTCTTGTTCCATGGTCTCTATCCTGTTTGAACCCTTAGAGTAACGTTGCACAACCTTATTCTTAAATAGAACCAGTAACTCAGGTCTAATGCTTCTTAAGCTGAAAACAAACTCGTTTAGTACATCGCTAACATCGAAGTATTTCAGTCTTTCGACCGATTCCATGAATATTTTGGTGAGTTTATCAAGCCAATTCTCAAGTTGCTGAGCTTGAGTTAATTGAAGTGATCCAATGTATTGAGAAAATTGACTTATCACAAGATTGGATGAATAACGATTACCAAGTAAGATCCTTCCGTAAGTCTTGGTGGGATCAATAACACTTGAAAATAAATGTGCTTGGTTAACAATCGCTTGCTTGAACGTCAAAGAATTAAGTACCTGAAACAATTCATTGAAATAAGGAAATACTTCCGGTGACAGATTTTGGTAAAGATACCGTTGGATATGATATTTATATGATAAATCTCCAAATTCAACCAATTTTTCTGACAATTTACCAATTTGTTTCCTTTCTGACTTGTTTAATGAACCTTCGGATATCAACCACAGGTTAAGAATCGAATAGTTTGTCAATGCAAATGATGAAAAAGATGAGTAATCTTTGAATGAGGGTAAGGTCAAGGATCCAGAATATGAAGAGCGTTCCTTAGAAGAAGTTTCATTTCTTAATTTCATATAAGGAAACTTTGTCTGAAATAGATTGTATTTGATAGTTGATACGATGATATCCTCCGGGGAATATAAAGATTGATAGTGTGTGGTACTTGGATTGGCAACAAATTTCTGTATAAAGTCCCTTAGTGATGATGGTGAACGTAGAGAAAGTAATGCCAAGTATTTCAAAGGTGTGAACATTTCATTTTGTTGAATAAATTCAGTCGGGGTGAAGTCTTCATCAATGTCTATATAGTTTTCAATATGATTTACGACTAGATCAATGAATTTTTGTTCAATTGCTGAAGAATTCTTGGTAAAAGTCCACAATTTGACAGAATGGCTCAATGATATTCTACCGAAATTCTCAAGCTCTTGGAGAGTTCTCTGTTGTCCATTTCCTTCTAGGAAAAGTTTATCACAAGTCAGTTCATCCAAGGTTATTTTCGGCGGTATTGGAAACTTTTTCCGCTTATTGAACTCCAAATCGGTTGGTTCATATACCATTTTTGTATCTCTGTGCTGCATTACTTGAGTCTTGTGTATCATTTCTAGCCATCTAAAACTGTTTGCACTGGAATTTCTGCTTAGACTAAGAGCTCCCAAGTATTGATATAGTATGGTTGCTCTTGTAGAACCATCCGTATTTCTTGTCTGACCTCTAGAATCATCCGTATTTCTTGTCTGACCTCTAGAATCATCCGCGTGTCTTGTCTGACCTCCAGAACCATCCGCGTGTCTTGTCTGACCTCTAGAATCAACAACTTTGTCAAGATTCAGGAACTTGAATATTGAATTGACCAATTCGGCGTTTAGCACGAGATCCTGGTCTATTGCCCCTTTTTGTAGATATTGAAAATAGAAATTTACTGTCAATCTTCCAAAAGCTGCAAGCCCAAGGTCCTCAAAGGTAGGGCCAAAGTTCCCAAATGCTAGTCCAAGGTTGCCAGATGGTGATCTCTCATCTTCATGACTTAGATACAAGGGATGGAACTCTTTAACTGTATCATTAAACTTGGGGATCTCATATTCTATTGGAATAGTAACCCCTGCGTGCAAAAAGTTGTACTCGATTGTCTTTGCAATGCTACTCGTCACTGGTGAAAGTCTACAAACGTATTGGTGCAACGATTCCATCTGACTACTGGACTTGGCATCTTCTCGGAGGATTCCAGTGAAATATTGAAAAGCTTTACTTAAGTTCTGAATGGCATAACTTCCAGCATAGCTGAAGACTTCATTGCCATACCAACTAATCAACGACGTTATATATTGATCAATGAATTGTTTCCTTTCGTCCATAGTACATTGAGGTCTAGTATTAAGTAAGTACGACTCAACAGTGTACCTCAAAAATAATCGACCAAATTCTTGATTTTCGCTAGGTGATACATTTTCTACAATCAGAGGTAAATCATTAATTGGTTTGTGAATTTCTGGGAAGATAATGTGAGGTGTTCTTAGATTTGGTCTGGAACTTGACAGATGAACACTGAAAGATTTTGAAGTCAATACTCGAGTACACACATTTGGAAAATAGATGAATCTGTACCGATTTATTAAAACTCCATAAGAGGAGAGTCTAATCATACAAACGTCAAGATCAGGGGATGAATAGTGGTTGTGAAACCTGTTGCTGATAACATTGTCTTGGCCAGTTCTTCTCTTTCTAGAGAAAAGACCGTTAGATAACAGGACTGCATACAGCACAATATGTGAAGATTTTAGATGGGACGACCAGAGGTTTATACACACAACCGAGATAAGATCTTTGAATTTTTCAGTTAACCTTCCCTTAGTTTGAACGAAAGGATACGGGACCAACACCATGGATTTCTGCGAACAGCGGTCAAGGGAGAGTCAAAATTTGCCTGAGGGTTGTTGTGAGGAGGACCACAATCGCTCCGCTAGGGCCATTTCATGGAGACCCCTGCGGAGAGCTGTTCCCTACGGGAAACCCCCAAGCTCGAGCGTAGCGAGCCAGGCACTACGCAGTGGCTCTCCGCGAGCAGCGGCCAGCGGAGCGTCCAGAGTGTCTTAGATCAGCATGATGGGGAGGTTAGCTACTGTACCGCTGGAACCATTTCACCCAACCCCTGCGAAAGAGAGAGGCAGAAGGGAGGGGGAGGAGATGTTCCCAGTAGACTTCGTTCTAGGGCTCCCAGTCGTTCGCCTGTTGAAGAAGTTAATCAAGTGCTCTCACGAAGGCTACGGATTTTATCGCTATTTACCTCTACGTTATCATGTTTTTTTTATAAATGTACATTTTGTATGTGATGTTACACTAAGTATAACAGAGAAGGATCAGAAAGTAATTCACGAGGGTTTTTTCATTAAGTAAAAAATACATCTTTGAACAGACGTAAATAGATATAACCTTTTGACAAATGAAATCACAATCTTCTACCACGTCTACCACCCTTTCTTCTAGTAGAATCAGATGGAACTGGGGTAACATCTTCAATTCTACCAATTCTTAAACCAGATCTGGCAAGAGCTCTTAAAGCAGATTGACCACCTGGACCTGGGGTCTTGGTCTTGGTACCTCCAGTAGCTCTCAATTTAACGTGGACAGCAGTGATTCCTACTTCCTTACATTTTTGAGCAACATCTTGAGCTGCCAACATAGCGGCATATGGGGATGATTCATCTCTATCAGCTTTGACTTTCATACCTCCAGTAACTCTGGCGATAGTTTCCTTACCGGAAAGATCGGTAACATGAACGAAAGTATCGTTGAAAGAAGCGAAGATACGGGCAACACCAAAAACTTGATCTCTAGTAGCTAAAGAGTGATGTTAGTATATGAAGGTTTACAAAGGTCAGAAAGATATGAAAGATTTAGAAACACTTTAAAAGTCGAATACCTTCATCTCAAAATTAGTTGGATTGCACCAAAAGAAGGAGAACAGTGCATGGCTCAGAAAGATTTGCTTTCTAAGTTACACTGAGATTCACATTGAAGTTCCACTATGTCACTATATTCCTTCATAAAGTCGATAGGATCTGCTATGGTCATACTTGGAAATCGTTCTCTGAATCCGATTCTTATTTCTGAAGAAAAACATTTCATCGTTTCAGCAGTTCAATAACCCTGTCACTTAACTATCGAGTTTTCAAAATTGAGTGAAATCCAGTCGATCAAAAAGATCTTTCCACTGAGAACATTTCAAGTACAATATCTATCTTGTGATGAAACTTCTAAATCATTCAACGAGACACACAACTTGGTCTAAATTCAAGTATCCTATACATACCAGAAGACATTATGGCTTTATTTCGTTGTTCTATACTATGGTTTAAGATGTTATAAATTTACTGAAGGAGTTTTTCAAGGTGAGGTTTGAGGAATAATTTTTCTTCAGAAAAGTTTGGTGCACACACTTCCAGGGCAGAGCCCTGGCGATCACGTGTGTTAAAATGAAGATTTGACAGCCGTGGATGTGGTGCAGGAGATGTTGAAGGTGTAGTAGGTGTAGTAGGTGTAGTAGGTGAAGTAGGTGTAGAAGAAGACTAGCACACTATAGACTTCATTGCGTATTTGGTTGGAAGGCTCGAGGGTATTTACTTGAAATTGCAGACTGTCAGATTGCAGACTTCTTTTGAGCACTACTACTACATAGTCTCTGTCGCACTCTCTTCCACTATGTACTCTCTAGTGGGTGCTCTCTAGTATGTTCTCTCTAGTATGTGCTCTCTATTATATACTATCTCTTATATTCTCTCGGTTGTAAACTCCTCTATTGTGTATTCTCTGCTACATACTACTCTGTTCATACTCTCTACTTATACCCTCTGTTGCATAGAATACACTTCAAATGGTTCCCTTCACTTGATTTCCCAGCTCTCCAATCAGTAGCGGTACAACTCTAACACTCGTCCCACTCTACAGGTTCTACATTTCTCCAACTTCTCTACAATATCCCGTTTAATTCCTTAATTCTATAGTTCGTGTATTAATAAGTTTAGTAAACGAATCCTAAAATCTTACCTGAGACATGCTTTCTTCTAGCTTCTTCGTGGTCCATAATACCAGCAGAAGTAGTTAAGATAACGTAACCAAATTGTCTAGCTGGTAATAAGTTATCAGTCCATCTTTCAATATCGTCGATTTTAACATTGAATCTTGGGGAAATAACACCACACTTGTTTAATCTACCGTTTAATTGAACAACAATCTTTCCTGATCTGTGGTCATCAATGTATTCGAATTCTCCAATATAACCGTGCTTTTGCATAACAGTTAAGAATTTGATGATAACCTTTGAAGAAGGTCTGATCAAAACTTGACGCTTACCGGTCTTTTCGGCGTTGTTAATGGTGTTTAAAGCATCTGCTAAGACGGAGGCTCTGGTCATGATTAATTATTGCTAGCTACTAGAAGAAAGAGGTTATTACTACTTTTTGAACTATTTTTTTTTTTGAGTATTCTATGGCTCTGGCGAGAGTTTGGCGGAGTGGATAATGGAAATTTTTCACATTTTCAGTCACGTGAACACGATGATAACCTGTATGTAGATGAGGAGAGCAAAAAAACAGTCACGTCTCAACTGGTATTTACACGATGTTGCACAAAGACAACGGCAAACGCTTTTGGTCCAAGCTGCAGTCGCATCCAGTGCTCTCAGGACAAACAAGAAAAGTGAAAAAAATTAAGTAAACCAATACTGTCCTTTTAGAAGATATAGAACTAAAGATGCCTGTATGTACTATAGATATATGATACAAGATACAAGATACAAGATATATGATAGAAGATGGGATATATAATGATGGACATGGAATGATGAGCATGTTATAAGTAGTTTGAATGGGTCAGCAGATAATGGCTGAGACTGAGTAGAAAATGTTCAATTTCGATTGAATGAAATATTCAATTTCTGAGCCGAAGACACATAACTATTAATAGAAAGTAGATGGCTCACAATATAATGGGAGAGGATTGAATGGAGTTGTAAATTTTACACCCTAAATTTCATCAGAATAAGACACTTTGAGGTCTAGAGATCGAGAAACATCATCTGTAAAGTCCAGACAGGGATGCTCTTCGTAGAAGTCTTTTCCAAGTTTAGAGAGATCGCATGTCTAACTGAAAATTTTTTTCTTGAGAAAGTGGAACTTCCACCATATCTACAACAAACTGTACACATTGAAAGTCCATTACTATATGTCTATCTTTTATGATGTATTTCATACTTTTCTATTTATTTTTAAATAATTTTTAATCAGTTTATCAATAATTTATACTAACAATTTTATTAGTCCCAAAAGTCGTTCAAGACCAAGCAAAAGTTAGCTAAGGCTCAAAACAAAAACAGACCATTACCTCAATGGATTAGATTGAGAACTGGTAACACCATCAAATACAATGCTAAGAGAAGACACTGGAGAAGAACAAAGTTGAACGTTTAAGCAGCTTCCGAATACTTTCGTGGTTATTTACTACATTGGATCATATACCTATGAGATATATAATTAGTTAGTTACATGCTTAATTGATAGGTTTCTGTACAGGAATGATTTGTCGTAAGAAGAGTAGATGGATGTAGCAGAGAAGGAAATTGAGGAGAGAGCAGAGCATAGAAGAAGCAGGACAGGGGACAAGGGAATAGAATGGTAGTGATTTTAGAAACTCAATAGCAATTGGTCAAGTACCAGTTGGTCAAGTACAAGGAGTAGCTGACTTATGGCAAACAGTGTTCAATACTGCGACACGCTGCATAGGTCAATTTTCTATGGCATCGTTTGGTGGAACCTTACCATTACATCATACTGTTTACCTTAATATTTAATTTTAACTATGAATATTTTTTTAGTTTTTAAACTTTATATGTTAATATAGGTAATTCAGCAAATGTATGATATTGTGCTGGACGTGTTAATATTAAATCTAAATCTGCTTCTAATACTTCTCTATTTAAATTTGATTCTGTAAAATCTGGTGTTATTTTTAAATCTTCTAATTCATTTTCACCATTATCTAATTGTATAAATATACTTTTTAATCCGGCTAATAATGCTATTATTGATAATATTGATCCAAAACTACTTACATAATTTCAACCTAAAAATGCATCAGGATATTGACTTATACGACGAGGCATACCATTTAATCCTAAAAAATGCATTGGTAAAAATATTATATTTACTGATATAAATAATAATCAAAATTGTATTTCTGCTCAAACTTTATTATAATTTAATCCAAACATTGTTGGACCTCAATAATAAAATCCTCCTATTAAACTAAATATAGCTCCCATTGATAATACATAGTGAAAATGCTTTTTGGACTATCTCTTATTCTTTATTATTTAATTTTTAATATTATATTATTATATATTTTAGATGGATTTATTTTATTATAATTTATAAATTTTATTATTTCTTTATTTTCTAATATTATTCATTTATAATATCCATTATTACTTCTATCATAATATATATTACCATTAAATATATTTTTATATATTATTATATCTGTATAATAATGATTATTTACACTTATTATATATTTATTATTTATATATTCTATTGAACCTTTAGCATCAAAATATCCCATTAATCATGAATTATTTATATTTATTTTTATTGGTTCTATTATTGATATATTTAATTTTATACATATATGATTAAATTCTAATAATCTTTTACTATTATGTATATTACCATTTAAATTATTTATTAATTTTATTAAATTATTTTTATTATTTAATTTATAAATATATGATGTATTACCTGCTCTTGATTTTATATTACCATTATATATATTTTTAATAATATTTAATATATATAATTGATTTGTAGGTACTATAATTTCACAAGATAAATTACCTGATTTAGGTATTTTAAAAGTTCCACAACCATCTATAAATCCACCTAATCATTCATTAAATTTAGAATTTTCACGTGTAGTCTCTGAGGTTCCTACTAAATATGTATTATATCTTTTTATTATATTTTTGGTTACCTGCTGATTTTTATTATTATTTATTATTATTATTAATATTATTAATAAATTCCAGCATATAGTGAAATATAAATTATTATTTTCATAATAAAACGGCCATCATTGACCGACTACATAATAAGTCTTTTATTTTATTTTTTTTTATATATACTATATTCACATATAGGATTGGACTATAACTTATATACTTATTAAATTTAATTAATTTTCTATTTCCACGTTTAGTCTCTACAGTTCTTTATATATATATATATATAAAGTTACCACGGTATTGTCTAATAACCTTATATTTATAAGGTATTTATTTATACTTTTTTATAAATTTTATTAGATTTCACCGTTAGCTATATTTTTATTTATATAACCTTATATAATAAACATATTTCTTATATATTAGAAGAAATTTATCTTTATTAATAATATTTATTTATATAATTGGTGGAATGACAACATGACACTTATTTTTTTTATTAATATATTAAATAGTAATTAATTTTATAAATTTATTATATGATATTCTTTTATATCCTAATAAAGGATAATTATTTATATGAGTAATAATTTTATTTAAACAATTTTTATTATATACTTCTCAAATATAAGTACCTTTTACATTTTTAATATTATTATTATTATTAAAATAATTTCTTATAATTTCCAATAATAATAATTCATTTTTTAAACTTAAAGAAAAAGAAGGTCAACCTTTACTACATATACAAAAACAACTTTCTCCTTCAATAAATCCTGTTAATCATTCATTAAAATAACTAGGTAAATTTAATTTATCTAATTTTATAAATATATTATGAATAAATATATAATCTTTATATAAAGAAATATCATATTTATTATTTCTATTATTTAAATAAAAATTTATATCAGTAGGATATTTATAATAACATAATAACAAAAAAGCTAATTGATATTGTTTTCTTTGAGTTAATAATGGATATTTATTTATTATAGTATTAATTAATTTAATAATATCATTTTTATTATTCATTACTCATATTACATATTTTTTATTTGCAGATATACTTACATATCCTCCAATTGCTTTTGCAATTAATAATAACATATACTCATTTTCTTTTAAATTTTTTAATTTTATTACTAATCTATATTGTAGATTTTTATATTTTAAATGATTAACTTGTATATTTCCATCTGCTTCTAATAAACCAATAAAATATTTATGAAGATATTTTTCTTGTTCTAAAGATAATTTATTTTTTAAAAATTTATTTTTATTTAATTTATTACTATTTAATATTATATTAAAATATTTAATTTTATCATGGAAAGCTACATCTATTGAAGCATTAGATAACATTACTCCTGTTACAAACAATTTATATATCTTTATATCTTTATATTTAATAATTCATAACTAAATATATAATTATTATATTTACTATTTATTTTAGCATGTTTCTTAATAGTACAATGATCTATATTTAATGCTCTTTGAGCACACATAACACCATCATATTTATTTAATAATTTATAATTTAAATCATAAACAAATACTGCTTTTTTAATATGTTTATTATTATTAATATTTAATATTAAATTATTAGATTCTTTATTAGTTCATCTATCAATAATAGAATTATCATCAATATTATAAGGTATATTAGAAAAATATCATCCACCTCTATATAAAGTTTGATCTTTAATATATTTAATAATTATAGAATGATTAGAATCAATTCTTTTAGCTAAAGTTGTTACAGAAGGAAATATAACTATTAAAATTTTAGAGATATCATATATATATACAGAATATAATGAATTAGCTTCAATCATTCTAATTTTACTTTCAATTGAATGATTTTTATTATAGAAAGGATTATTTTCTCCTACTAAAGCTTTAGATATTAAACTTTTAGTTTGATTAGAATGTTTTTTATTTGTAGCTAATTTCTTTAATAAAAGTTTAGTTTCTTCAGTATGTTTATAACCTTCTTTTAAAACATTATAATAAGGGATAACTCTAGTTATAAAATAAGTTTCTCTAATAGGTAAATCTTTAATATTAACATATTCAATTATTCATAAAGAAAAATTAGATTGTTCATATTTTAATAAAGCTTTATTAATAGGCATATTAATACTATGTTTACTTTTTAAATTATATTTATTTAAATAATTACGCATTCTACCGGTTAAGTTTATAGAACTACCAATATAAGAATGACCATTACTATTATTAATTAAACAATAAATTCCAGATTTATCTTTTAGATCATTAATTATTTTTAATCTATCTTCTTTTAAAGAAGGATAAATAATTAATGGTTTTATATTTTTTAAACAATCTGTATCATTTTTTATTAGATATTTAGATGTTGAATAATAACGTATAGATATAAATTTATAGAGTATATAATTGTTTAATGGACTATATCTTCTCATAACATGTTTTTCTACATCACAAGGTATTAATGTTTTACCTCTATTAAAAAAATATAATTTGTTATGAGGACCACGTGTAGTCTCTGAGGATCCTA
>JAKTYG010000184.1:5031-22543 GCA_030564725.1 Chernovozyma sophiae-reginae
AGATATCGTAAGTGCCGAGATTAACTGCATGGGGGAGATTAGTCATTGAAGATATGAAGAACCGAAATCAAAATGGTGTAGTTGACTGAAAGTGATAAACTTAATCTCTAAGATACAAATAGCTCCGATAGATCATAAAAATCACGTGCGAGAATGAAATATTGAACCAATGGAAATTTGCGACGAATCATGTGCAGTTTAGATTGAGAGGCAGGAAGGAGAAAGAGAGAGAGAGATGGAGAGCGATAAAGAACGAGATAGAGTGAGATAGATAGAGCGAGAGAGACGACCAGCAAGAATAAAGATGAAAATAAAACCATGAATTGTTCAGACAATACATGAAAGATGAGCAAAAGGCAGTTTTTCATGTTACAAACACCTGAAATATGGGATCAGATCACCAAATCAATTCAATTATCTCTCTTCTCATACTAAAACAACGTGGTTGAATTTAAACAAAAGTTCGTAAATTTGAAAAAAAATTTATCTTAATCAGAATATTTTCATAGAGACTTCCTCAAGTACGTTCAAAAATGATCAGTTGATTTTGGATAGTAAGACCGAAAGTACAGAAAATCATTTAATATAATTACAAAGATAGCAAACATTCTTTATCAATACGAAAATAGTGAACTGTAATGAGTCAATTCTAGGTTAACCCAATCCTCCTAATGGTATCATATGATATCATTTTGCTTATCTCTTGAAAAAAAATCTGAAGCTCTAATTCAAAATACCTTCGCTCGATCCTCAGAGACTAAAGAAAAAAAAAATTCCTCGTCCCAAAATGGATTATCAAATAATAATTGTTTCGGTACTTCCCGCGAGTGTTGAGGTTCGCACGTCACGATAAGGGTAAAGATATAGTAGACACGACAAATCAACTTTGACTTTGAATTTATCAAACACTATGGGAAGTGGGAAAGATAAGAGGATTTTGGGGTAAAGATAAAGCCAAGTTAAGAATATGATAAAATATAGCATCAAAGAAGTTTGTTTTAACATTAAAAATATAACTAACGAGAAAGGACGATGATTCAAAATCATGTTGGCGAATGAAATTTTCATTACAAGGCATTTGAATTTTGCTGAATTTTTTTAAATTTTGTTCAAAATAAAGTTTTAAATTAATTCCTCTTAAGTCATAAATTAAACTAAGACCAATGAAAAGAAAAAAAAAGGAAAAAAAAAAAAAAAAAAAAAAAAAGAGAGAAAAAATAAACTAAAATAAAAAAAAATTGTCTCCATTTTGAGTATATGTGGATTTCGTCCTCAGTCACAGTCTTGAACTTCTCTTCTCTATCAATTGAATATTCTTCGCACTCATTTCTAAACAACTCATTCCTTCTTTTATCCAGTACAGTCGCTAACATTCTCATTATTTCAGCGAAGCCAAAAGCATTGAAATTTTTTTTTTTAAAATTTGTTCCCATATATGCAATTAAATAAAACCGTTCTATATTGGAGGTTGACGCTTTAAACAATAATTCTATCTTTTCTTTCAATCTTTACACATTTTCAATATGTTTCACCTTTTGTAAAGTACTATGAATATTTCTTCTTTATGCATTAATTTATTTTTTCTGCACTCTTGAGCTTATAATTCTTTCGTTGAAGTTGTCATCACTCGTGAAGTTTAGGTTGTTTCATTTTTTTTTTTTTTTTCGTTTTTATTTTCATCGAGGAGATCCAAGATTTGAATCAAAACTTAATAAAATTAAGAATTTATATAAAGCTAATACTTGAAATCTTGGTTAAATATATCATGATTAATAATTATTTTTAAAAATCCATGCTTAGCATTTTTCCTTCTTTTTTTTCTTGGGTTTTTTTCAATAAATTTTATCTTTTCAATTCATTTTTTTCTGGTCATATTTCACAATTATTATCTCTTCAAGTAATCTTATCCTCTATTTCAACTGTAATCATCCCCTTTAAAGTTATAAATTAAGATTGCGATAAAATCTTCGATTATGTATGTCCTTTGATGCACCTCAAAGGGATTACATTGTCCCTATCACTTATTTTTTTGGTTCCCTTTTCATTCGCGGAGGTTTGAACCAAAATGAGGTAGATCTCAAAATTCTTAACTTAATCCCATTCCTTATCTCCTTTCGAAGGACGATATTTATTGATGTAGTAGCCATGATGTCTTCCTTTTTTTTTCTTTTTTTCTTCTTATAGTTTCAATTTTATCTTCTTTCTTATATTTTCAGTTTCAATTTCAATTTCGAATCCTTTTTTTCTTTTGCTTTATGGTTGTAACTATTCAGTGATTCGTATTCCATAAATTGAATTGCTTAACAAAAAGAAGAAAATTACTGAAAAAGAAAAATAAAAAAAAAGGGAAGAAACCCATAAGCAATCTCTTTTCATTTGATAGTTTTCATTTTGTTTTCTCTTTCTTTTATATCTTTCCTTGTTAATCATGTCCAAATCTTCCAATAATAATTCACAGATTGCTAAAGCTAAGTCTTCTCGTCCATACAAATCAAGATCTCATAGACCTTGTGATTTCTGTAGAAGAAGAAAGACTTGCTGTATAATTGAAGGTTCAATTCCTTGTACTCCATGTATTCAATTCAATCATAGTAGGTGTACTTTCAATGAAGGACCAATGAAAAGAAACAATAAAAATGAAAAAAATGGTCTTCTTCCAAATAAGAAGAGTCAAGTGATTAAGTCGAAGCTTAATTCTCAACTGAAACTGGATCGTCAACTTGAACTGCTGAAGTTACCAGTCAAAGATGAACCAGTGCTAAACAATCCTGTAACAATTCTTAAGTCTCAATCTTTAACGTCTGCCAGAAGTCCAGACCAGCAACAACAACAACAACAACCACAACCACAAAGGCAAAGTCTTAAACCAAAGCTGGTGATAAAAGTTATTTCACAACCCTTTCCTCAATTACCAAGTCAGGGTAATCCAAATTATTCCAATAGATTAGATTACTCCAGGGTTGAAAAGATCAATAATGACACCGTTTATGGAGGTTCTCAAGCGAGAGTCGTTATGAATCAACCAATAGGGAACACCAGTTCCTCCAGCTCCAGCTCCAGCTCCAATAGCTCCAGCTCCAGCTCAACTGTCAATTCTAAATCTACCAGTTCCAACTCCACCATCACCAACAATAATCGCTATGGCCATCAATATAATAATATTACTCAAAGGGACATCAATAATTTCTCTTCGATTCCAAGTTCCTCCACTAACTACAATGTCAATAGTTACAATATCAATTCAGTACCGAATGGTTTTTCTGCTTCGGAGGTGTCCATACAAGCCTTGGATTTGGTTTCTACTTATTATGGAATAGAAATTAGTCAAGAGCTTTCTTCTTTACTCGATTCTACCACTCCAGAAGATTACCAAAGAAAGCAATCGCTTTCCTTATTAAGTAAGCTGTCCAAAACAATCTTCAATGTGATCGGACACGATCCTTCAAAAGAATTAGATTCATTGACTGATTCTTCAGTTTATTCAGCCAATAATTTTAGTCCTCAAACTGCTGGAAGCTCTACTTCTTTTGAAACTTTGGAAGTATCGAACTATAAGACTTCTCCATTAATGGTACAACCATTGGAACAGCAAATTTATTTTGAAGATGATTTTATCAAGTTGCAAACTGATCCAGTCTTTGATGAACCGTTCCCGATATTTCTGTTTTCGCCAGAGAGTGATATTTATTGAGTTATGGCTGGACCATGAGGAACAGACGAAGTATACAATCAATTATAGAAAAGAAAAAAATCCAAAAAAAAAAAGAAAATTGAAGAACCATAATGGTTTCGAAGCAAGTAGATATATAGATATAGTATCAGGACCCTAAATTTTACAGAGTTAGACCTATGGAAGTGTAATGGGAGAAGAAGAAGAAGAAGAAGAAGAAAGATTCAAGCGTTGGAGACAGAAGGATGGATGTCGCAGAACTGCTGCAAATGCAATTTGAGATCCATTGGGAGACTGAGATCACAGACCAGTGAGAATATGTAGAGCAGTGCACAGGGAAAACCGAGTGGAGGAAGAACAGAATGATAGCTGGTGAAAGAAGAGCAAATATCAAGCTTTGTATAGAAAGAAGCTAGTGGCAGGGTTTATGGTTGCGCTTATGGTTGAGCTCAAAGCAGAGCTTATGAAGGTCTACCAAGAGACAGTAATCAGCGACCTGTAGCGATCAGAATGAGTGTTAGTGAGATTATGGGTACTTGCACTGCACTCTCCTCTGCACTCTCCTCGGTCCTCCCCTCTGTACTCTCCTCTGTACTCACTGTACTCTGTACCACTCCAGAGTTAACTGATTCCCACTGTCTACACTGAAAGGTACCAACACTTGCTCCTTGCACTCTCCTAAAGACGCTTACAAGCTGACGTTGAATCGGGATCTCTTGTGCAAGAATGGGTGTCGCTGATACGGATAAAAAATATTACACATCAGGGAACAAAGTTTAGCTCCGTGCAAAAAAACTCACACATACGAAAAGGACTAGAGCAGTGAAGAAGCAGCGAGTGGGAAAGAACAAACCAATTTCACACATGGCAGAAGTCCGATTACAAGAACAGCGCTACGCAACGCCCACTCAACGATACGTAACGGTACGTAACGATACGCAATGCTATTTCAAACAATTCAGCGCTTCGCAACCGAGTAGGAACTATTGAGTTATCACTGGATGAAAATGAAAGAATCGACGGATGTTACCTAAGGAAATGGAAATATTGACGCACATCTCCACAGCTAAATTCGCATAGCTAGACAACCACACTATTACACCACGAGAGGAGTGGACCATTATGTTCTATCACTGATACCACTGGTCCCTATGGCTGTTCACTAAAAACCGCTGCCGCTGCTGTACTACAAACCGCCGCCGCTGCTGCACTGCTAACCTTTCCACCACTAACCTCTCCACCTCTGGCTATTCCACTACTAACCGGCATTACACCAGTAAACCCATGTTCATCCATACTCTACCACTAAGCCAGCAACACCACCCCATTAAACTACTCACTTGCTCATATCCTCTAGTAACAAGTACTCCCACTTTAGCTTTCTAATCTTCCCTCAACTCTAAGACAGTAAAATTTAGTCTTGGTAACATGCAATGCCTTTCACCAACATCAGCATCTTCCTCCACCCTCTTCCCTCTACCCTCTGCTCCCTCTCTCCCTCTCTCTCTCTCTCTCCTCCCCCCCCCCTCTGTCTAATCTTACCCCTAACGAAGGATCTGGAATCTCCCTCACCAAATTACGCCGAAAAATAATCTTCTCTCCGGCGGATTTCCGTGTCTAAATGAGCATTTCTTCGTCAAAATAAAATAATTGTAGCACTAATCACCCGATTCCATCTTTACTCCGCAATGAAAGCCGTCCCTTGAAAATCTCCCAATCCTCAATATGTGGATGAATCTTTGAAAGTTAATCCAAGTTAAAAAAAAAAAAAAGGTCATGGAATCAGAGCAGTTGTAATGACTGGCTGCTGTGACTTTCTTTTTTTTAATTCTTTTCCCAATTCTAAATTGTTAACAAAATCTTAACAAAATTTTTCACAAATTGTTAAATTTTTCACCAATTTTCCACCAATTCTTCCCCAAAATTCTTAACCAATTCTCTACGGATTCTTTCAAAATAGAGAAATATTACAGTTGGAGGGTCGTGTTTGAGTAACCCTTCTATTCCAAATCAGCCCTATACTATTTACATTGTAAAGCAATAGTTATCTGTGCTTTTAATGCAGTTCACATTACATTGAACTTGCTTGCTCACAAATTTGGGTTTGTAGTTTCATTTACTATTGTGAATAAACAGCAATACTTAACAGGCTACTTAGTGCAAATCAATACAAGCCAACTAGGCAGCAATATAAAATCATAAAATTAGCATAAACTAATCCTTTCTCGTCTTCTGATCTTCTCATATCTATAGCTATACCTATAACATACCCATAGCTATACCTATAACATACCCATAGCTATAACGTTATGATACCCATAGCTATAACGTTAGGATAACCATAGCTATTACATTAGGATATCTACCAGAATAACTTTAGGATAACCATATCTATAACTTAAGGATATCTATTAGTATATCTTAGTATAAATTTACATCGTCTGAACCAACAAAACCATAACTACAACAGATCTACATCTATTACATATCACCCTGTCTTTCATCATGGCCAGAAGATTTTCACTCGCAATTGAGACAAATTGTTCCAATGTACATGAGTCTGGTACTCAACCAATAAGTGCATTTCTAGTCTCCAGTAGTGAGAAACAAGATCTTTCAAGAACTTCATCTTTACCAAATCTTGAAGATTTGTCAAGTGTTAAGCCTTTAACAAAAAAATTTTCAATCTGTGATTTAAATACAATTGAAAAGGCCCTAACAACTGGCGATGGCAGTCTTTCAAAACGTTCGCAGAACTCGTCTAATGATTCTCTTTCTTCTACACCTAGAACCACGTCGGTGAAGAAACAAAGATTGAATCTAGGATGTTCGAAGAACCATCACAGACGAAACTCTACTGCTATAAAGTTTCAGGGTTCTATAAATCTTGAAGATCTGGAAAATGGATCCAAGCTGGAGTTAGTTTAGTTGGGTTGGTGTGGGACAACTATGGACGGTGGACGGTGAGCGTTGAGCGGTGGACGGTGAGCGGTGGACGAGGGACGGTGAGCGGTGGACGAGGGACGGTGAGCGGTGAGCAAACGAAAGATCTCTTGTGAGCTACTGTTGTTGTGGTCCGGTGTGTCATCTAGTCGTTGGGCTTTATTATACGCAGCAAAGCAGTGTTGGCCGGTGTTCCACCGTGTAATAAGGTCTTGCTCCGCACAATTATTCGACTGCCTTGTTCTTCAGCCGCGCCCTCTAGTACTCATCAACAGTCTAGGACCACAGTGCTGCTCCACTGTCTTGCTGTTCCACTGTCTTGCACCACTGCTTCATTCTCTGGCTCCGCTGTGTTGTTTTACTGTTCGCTCCAGCTCGCTCTTGTTCGCTCATGTTCCCTCCACAGGTTTTTCTGAGACTTGCTGTGGGTGTTGCTTCCCTGTTGTCTCTGTTCACAGTCTTCTTCACCGCGCAATCTAGTTTCCGACCCCGTGCACTTAATGCTTTGTCTTCTTGGTCTCTTCTCCAGCACTGCTGAAGCGGAGTCTTCTGCAACAATTAGCTAATAATCGCCAGCAAACTTGCTCAGGGTCTGAATTCACATACTCACCTACGTTTGTCAAATATCAAACTTCACTTGTGTATGTTACCCACTCTGCTACTCTCCTTTCTATTTAATGCATTACCCTTGGGATACCTTCACTTTGTAAAATTAAAAATATCAATTCTTCATCTAATCGGTACCAAAATACAATGAATCGATATGTCTATTGGCAAATACCCAGTCTGAATCTTTAAACCCTTCTATATTGAATTGATGATTTATTTCTTTCATATTGCTAAGCTTCCCAATCACCATGTTAATACCTGGAAATGCTTGAATAATTCTTCGAAGCCCAATCTCTGTCGATAAATATGAACATAATACTATATCCTCCACTTTAACATTATAATCAATCAATACTTGTATTGCCATAATCGATGCTGCTCCTGAGATTATTTGAGCATCAAACAAAAAAATTTTTCTCGACTTGTTGCGATCATTTATTGATGGAGGTAATGATTCAGTATGAAGTTGAGGTTCTCCAGTTAATGAATCTGATTGAATTAATAATTTACCAATCAAAATCTCTGGGAATGTCTTCTTTATAGAATTCATAAAACAATCTCCTGATCGAATTATATTAACTGCAATGATTTCATCGATTTGCTTTAATCCATTATATGTATAATCTTTATTAATTTTGGTTGGTACTATTATTGATTCATAATTGGTTAAAAATTCAGTTGCAGTTTCAATAATTTGTAATGCAATTATATCAAAATATAATATAAAATCTGATCTTTCAGTTTCTTTATTTAGTAAAATTGAATTAATACCTCTAATATGATTGGTATTTGGTAAAAGTTTTATTGTTTCTAGTTGATAAATATTGGTATCATTTTGTAAACCAAGTTTAGTTAAATCTTGTAAATGTTGAGCAGATTTAATTGTTAATTGATTTTGAATATGTTTTATCATTAAATTAATCCCCACCGTATTATCTAAACCTCTTGGTATAACTAGATCAGCATTATACATAGTTGGGTTAACATGATGAACAGCATTTGGTTTAACAAATGTAGACCATTGTTTCATTGCTCCTTTGAGTTCCCTACCTCTTACTAAAATATCTCTAGTTAATCTTCTAGCAAGACAAATGTCTAAATCTGTATCAACAAAAATTTTAAGATCCATCATATCTAATAATCTTTGATCATATAATGCATATATTCCTTCAATAATTATAACATTTGCTCCGTAAATAGTTAGTAATCTATTGGTTCTATCGTGTAAATTGAATGAATATATTGGGATTTCTGTCTTTTGACCATTTTTTAAAGATTTAACACAATTGAAAAGTAAATCTAAATCAAGTGATTCAGGAGTATCAAAATCATATTCACAATTAAATGCTTGAATCTTCTGTTGTTCATTTAAAGGTCTATAGAAATTGTCCAAACTGAGTAATATAGTCCAAGGTTGATTTAATTCTTGGACAATTTTTTGAGATATAGATGTCTTTCCTGATCCTGAATTACCTGCCACTCCAATTATATATGGTTCTGTCCATGGAGGAGTATAAGAAGGTTTAAGATTGATATGATCATGAAATTGTTGATCAATTTTATCAATCAGAAGTTGACTAATCTGTTCATGTATTGACCCCACGTTTGAAGGTACAGGAGAAGGACTGAAAAATGAAGTGTTATCATTATCAGGAGCAATTCTATGAGATTTGTGGGTTACCATTTGAATGAAGATATATTGTCTGCGCGTTAGAGATTGAATCTGAACCGCTTCTTCTATCGGTACTTTGATGTTACTCTCTTTAAATGCAAAAAGCTATCTGAAAAAATTTCTTTTAAAAGCGATTGTGTAGATATCTTAGAATTGATTATAGATACTACACAAATCCAAAATGAAGAAAAAAGATAAAGGAAAAGCGAATTAAATATCCTTGCTGATAGATCAAATGAATGATTTAATTGAAATCAATGTTGATCGTTTATCAGTTTGGGTGAGAATCAGAAGAGATCTGCGATAGCGTACTATGTGCAGTAGCTTGAATTAAAGGCTGAAAGCATTTTCTTGACAAAACTTTATCCATCAATAGAGTTGCAACCACAAGACATTGGTGTTTATCTCGATCGACTTCTTTTTTTTTTTTTTTTGAATGTCAATACTTGAAGGTAAGGGTCACCATAGAAGGAAGTCAGACAAGAACGACGAATGGGATTCTAATTCGGAGTCCGGGCTGGATCATGGAAAGTTGGATGAGCTATCTTCTTCCAAACCTGAAGTTGAAGTTCTCCATTCTGGTCAGGACAATCAGTCACTTGAAGGAGAAAGAACCGATTTATCAGAAGTTGATTTTAAAATACTAAGAGACCAATCTAGAGCACACTATTTAGAAAACCGTCAGCACGCAAAAATTGCTGAAGTTGGAAATGATATCTCAGACTATGAACGACGAATCAAAGACCACGGTCTTCAATCATTATCCAAGCGCGAACGACAAGACTTGGAACATAAGAAACAGATTTATGAACTTGTTAATGATAGACAGAATTCAAGAAGAGATGTGATGAATACAGAATATCAACTTCCTGAAGACTATATCAACTCTTCAGGAAAGATAGATAAGAAAAGGAAATATGAAGCATTAAATTCAAAGAGTAAATTACCATACCATGAAGAAATTCCAAGAAAGGAACGATATGGGAATCAATGGGAACAAGATCAATTATCTAGAGCACAAGTTACAACTATGAAGCCTGACGAAATAGATCTTCCGGATCAAGAGAAGTATGAATACGTCTTTGATGAATCCCAGTCAGTTCAATTTACTAATGAAGTGGTCCTAAAAGGTGACAAATTACTGACTGAAGAACAAGACAAAATAAAATCATTGAAAAATCAACAATTCAGTTCAATTCAGCAAGTACGCAAATCTCTTCCGGTGTATCAATATCGTGAAAAGTTTCTTGATAGTTTGAAAACTAATCAAATCTTAATTGTAGTTGGTGAAACTGGTTCAGGTAAAACTACCCAACTTCCTCAATATTTACATGAAGCAGGTTATTCCCAAGGGAATAGAAAAATTGGATGTACACAACCTAGAAGAGTGGCAGCAACATCAGTTGCCAATCGTGTGGCTGAAGAAATGGGAGTTAAATTGGGTGATGAAGTTGGTTACAGCATTAGATTTGAAGACAAATCAAATGAAAAAACCGTGATAAAATATCTAACCGATGGTATGTTACTTCGAGAATTTCTTACCGATCCTGAACTTTCTTCATATGGAGCATTAATGATTGATGAAGCTCACGAAAGAACCGTTTCTACTGAAATTGTGTTAAGTTTACTCAAAGATATTCTTAAAATTAGGAAAGATCTTAAATTAGTAGTTGCATCTGCTACAATTAATGCCCAAAAATTTTCAAATTTCTTTGGAAATGCTCCCATATTTAATATTCCTGGACGTCGATTCCCAGTAGATATATATTATACAAAGAATCCAGAAGCAAATTATATTCAAGCAGCAATTACAACTGTCTTTCAAATACATACCACACAGGACCCAAATTCTGGGGATATCTTAGTATTTCTTACTGGTCAAGAGGAAATTGAAACTATGCAAGAAAGTCTTGAAGAGGCAGCTTTGAAGCTTGAAGCAAAGGATCTGCTTCTTATTTGTCCGATATATGCAAATCTTCCTGCTGAACAACAAAGTAAAATTTTTGAACCTTCTCCTCCAAAATGCCGTAAAGTTGTGTTGGCGACAAACATTGCTGAAACTTCTATAACAATTGAAGGGGTTTCCTTTGTGATTGATCCCGGATATGTTAAAGAAAATGTATTTAATCCAATATCTGGGATGGAGAGTTTGGTTGTGGTACCTTGTTCGAGAGCTTCAGCTGATCAAAGAGCTGGTAGAGCTGGTAGAGTTGGGCCCGGGAAATGTTTCCGATTATACACAAAATGGTCATTTTATAATGAATTACAGGCCAGTCCAACTCCCGAAATACTAAGAGTTAATTTAACTTCAATTGTATTATTATTACTTTCCCTTGGAGTGACTGACTTGATTGGATTTGATTTCATGGATCCTCCAAGTCCTGATACTCTTATGAAAGCATTGGAGTTATTATATGCACTTGGAGCATTAAATTCGGGAGGTTTATTGACCAAAATTGGTAGACAGATGGTTGAATTTCCAATAGATGCCATGTTCTCCAAATGTTTAATCACCAGCGCCAAATTTGGTGTGACAGATGAAGTTCTTTCTATAATTTCAATGCTCGGTGAAAGTTCCAATTTATTTTATAGACCTAAAGATAAAAAGGAAGCAGCTGATAGAGCTAAAGAGAAATTTCATGCTGAAGAAGGAGATCATCTTACGCTACTCAGAATTTGGTTACAATGGGTTGATACTGGATACTCTAATCAATGGTGTCAAGATCATTTTGTTCAGTATAAGACTCTTAAGCGTTCTAAAGATGTAAGAGAACAGCTAACAAGGTTGTGTATTAAGGCAGGTATACTGAGCAGCAATGATAATGAACATCTTGAAACAAAAAACAAGACTGTCATGATACAAAAGGCAATCACTTCAGGATTTTTCCCAAACATTTCAAGATTATCCAAGATGGGAGACTCTTATAGGACCCTCAAAAAGAACCAGTCGGTATACATTCATCCATCGTCTTCATTATTTTCCATCAAACCTCCTCCAAAGCTTCTACTTTATCACCAATTGGTTCTCACCAGTAAAGAATTCATGAGAAATTGTATGATCATTGATTATAAATGGTTAAATGAACTAGCTCCTCATTATTATAATGAGAAAGAATTGGATAGCACTACAACTAAGAAGAGGATCAATAAATGATTAGTATTAGAGTGCATAGAATTAACCTATTAATTTATTATGGTCAAGTTTGAGTCAATTGGTATGAATGTATTTATATGAGTATGAAATGACGAAGAATACGTGGGAAAATAATATTGAACAATATTATTTTTTTTTTGGTATTCTTAATGCAAAGGGGTCAGAGGAAGAGATTCACTTTTTCTCTTGAGCGGCCATAGCTGCATTCTTTGCTCTCTTAGCCATGGTGGTATAGAATAAGTGACAAGTTGCGATAAATAAAAAGATCGTCATAATAGACCAGGCAGTTAAAATACCCATATTCCTTCCAACTTCACCCTTCCAAGTATTAAAAAAGATCACTTTTGCAACCTCATAAGAATTATGAAGTGGCAAACCATAACCATATCTGAAAATTTTAGGACTTAGAGCCAAAGGAGTGAATGTTGGACTAATATTGACAATGACCCAAAACAATAACCAAAATCCAATAAGTGGAGGATATACTAAGATTAGAAGCATTGCCATAATCTCATTGACAGAACCAACAATCCACATGGTCATAAAAGACACCATCCAGTAAACGACAAATCCTGCTCTTCCAAATGCTTTGGTGAAATCAACTTGCATTGCCAATGAAACCAAACAATATAATAAACTTAACCACAAGTAAGATATTAATGAAGCACAAACTCTATAAATTAAGAAATGAATGTTCTTGATGCCAAATTTCTTCACTTCTTGATGAACATCAGCAAAGAAATTAACATTGAAAAAGGTTAAAATGATCATATAAATCAAACCAACTTGACTTGGAGCCACTAATACTGGATCAGTGAAAAGAATTCTATCAATATATTGAAAATTAAGAGGAGTGGTAATCAAATTCATAGTTTCCTTGGAGGAGAAAACTTTTGTTCTTTGTTCAGTTGATAACGATTCAACAAGTGCACTAACAATGGTATTCTGGTACAATAACCACCACTTTTCAGCTTTTTGAATTTGAGGAGTGACATAAGTATTCATATTAATAAAATCACGTCCAGTTTCATAGATACTTGAAATGGTATTATTGAATGAATTATATGATGAATTAGCGGTTTGAAGAGCTTCAAGTAAATTAGCAGTAGCATTTTCACGAACATAAATTGAAGACCAATATTGTTGATGGTGAACTTCTCTAATAACTTGCTCTTCTATAGTATTATTATATTTTTCAGCAATTTCATTAAAGGCAGTATAATTATAAATGTGCCATTGACCATAATATTGAGCTTCAGTAGTGTTTAAAATAGCTCTAATACCATCACCAACTGTTACAATTCCTTCAGGTACTTGATCTTGATCAATAACAACCAAAAATCTTAAATTTTTTAACCGATCATTACGTTTATACATTGAACCCCAATAGATAGAAAAGATCCCCAATAACAAAACTCCCATAGTAATATAAATCTTTACAAACTTCATACCAATAGCAGCTCTACCATCTTTCCATCTTGGATTGAAAAATGATAATTGTGTTTGCATTCTTTGAAGTCTCGATTGAGATCTTTCAATTGGAATTTCTGGTTCCTCTTCAACTTTTGGATTATATGCTTCAGTTTCCGCTCCAGTGTTACTATCTTCACTATCACTTTGCTTTTCTACATCAACTGCATAAGTTACTGGTTCAGGTTGATAAGCATGGGAAGAGAATCTTGAGAGTGAATTATGACGAGAGCTAGCATGAGAATTTGCAAAAGAGTTTGACCGAGAATGAACACCAGACATGATTACTTGCAACTAAATAGTAATCAGGAAGTGAAAAATAAATAAGGAATAGATTCCAAGCTGTTAATCTTAGCAAACGAAAAAAGTTAATTTTTAGTTTGATCCTTCTACGGGGAATCTCACTATGTATATATATGTATGAGTCTTTTTCTGATTTGTAATCCAAAAGTTGATATAATTGTGTTTGATAAGTTGGCTGCCTTATATAGAATTGAATTAGAGTTCGGATTGAAATATTTGAAATCAAAATTTCGGAAATTTGTCTCTTTTTGGAAACTCTAGCGTTATTCGGGAATAAGTTCTGAAATTTTGATGAGAGTCCACTGAGTTGAATGGGAACACATGCTTGCTTAATTTTGTTGCTGAGTCTGTTGACCAGATAAGCGCCGAACGGCAAACATACGGCTCTAATCATGACCATAGCATTGTACAAAGATGTTGGTTGACTAATGCGTTAATCTTAGATTATTCTAGTGATCAAATGTGAAGAGGTGGGAAACGGCTGTACGCTTTCGCATCTGCCCTACATGGTGCATATATAATCAAGTCTTAATTGGGCAACCACATCAACTGTAAAAAGAGTTTGGCCCGCTGCTCTATTTGATATTGGGATGAGCTACTGAAGCACAGTACTATGAAACTAGAGGGGGGACTGATCAGGAATTTGGGGATTTGGGGATTGTAAACTGAAATCATCCACCTGTGGGCGAGGGTTAAGGCATCTAGATGCTTTCTTAAGATATGGCAGAAAACTGGCGTGCCCGCTGCGACACTTTACGTCGCCTCGTTATGTCCGCGAAAGAAAGTTCTGCAAAGTTTTTTTTTACTGAACAGAGAAATGTTCTCCAGAGAAGATCACCCACGGAAATACCCACCGGGAGGATCCCCGTCCTTGTATGGTCTATAAAAAAGAACTCGTTCACATTTTCTAGAAAGGTAGGGGTGGTCCTCTACCGCTCCGCTGGGCCCATTTCGTGGAGACTCCTGCGGTGAGCTGTTCCCTACGGGAAGTTCCAAGCTCGAGCGAAGCGAGCGGGACCCCACTGCGATTCTCCGAGAGCAGCGGCCACCGGGGCGTCGAGTCACCACTAAAGAGAGTGAGAGCGGGTGGGGGTGGCCCTTCTGAGAATACTCCTGCGGAAATACAGAGATCAAGAAATCTGACTATTGCCGCCGGGCCCTACGGAGTGGCTTTGTTCTTATATCAACTAGCGTAGTGCCATGCCTCCTAAAATTCCCGTGGAATCGTTAGACTTTCTTGCGAAAATCAATACCGGCACAAGGAAGTGAAAATTAGTCACCTGGTGTTGACCACGTGATAATCCCAGGTCTCTGGATTTTTCCTTCGCGGTCCCACGATTCATTCTTCTGTTGATTTTTCAATTGATTCTCTTCTATGGCTCTCTTACATTCTTTCACTTAGTTACTCACTCTGTCTACATCCACATATGCTTGAAAGGAATAATTGAAATTTTTCGTTTTCAGTTTCTTAGATATGCCTCAAACTAGTGGATCGTCTCGCAATAGCGACAATGTTGATGGCTTAAGACAGAGGAATTCAAAGATCAACGGTTCCCTTTCTGATCCAGATATAGGTGTCAGTAGGAGCCAATTGGACCGTGACTTATCGCTAACTGATGATGAGTTAGAAGACATAATTAGTAAAACTTCTTCACTTCAACTTGAAGGTCGAAATAAACCCAAAAATAATGAAACCAGCTCTCTTTTTGGCTCTTCATTCAATAAAAAATTTCAAAATGTTATTGCACCAATCTTACTTACAATTCTTTCTGTATTTGTAAGACTTTACAGAATCGATAAAGCAAAACATGTGGTGTGGGATGAAGCACATTTTGGTAAATTTGGTTCACATTATCTTAATCATGAATATTATTTTGATGTTCATCCTCCTTTAGGTAAACTTCTTGTGGCATTAACTGGTTATCTTTCAAATTATGATGGTAGCTTTCTGTTTAACAGTGGAGCAGATTATCCTGAAGATTGTAATTATGTAATGATGCGAGGTTATAATGCTATGTTTGGAGTGTTTTGTACTCCAATCGCTTATAAAACTGCTGTCTTACTTGGATTTAAACCTCTTACTGTTTGGTTGATAACTTTACTGGTAATATTTGATATGTTATCATTAACTTTATCCAAATTTATCTTACTTGATTCAATATTACTTTTTTTCACAGTATCAAGTTTTTATTGTCTTATAAAGTTACATACTTTAACAATTCAAAATAAATTATTGAAATTAGAAGGTTTAACTTGGCTATTCATATCTGGAGTTTCCATTGGTTGTGTATGTTCTGTTAAATGGGTTGGCTTTTTCACAACTTTCTTGTTAGGTTTATATACAATTTATGATTTGTTCATAAAATATTGTCAAGTTGTTTCACCGCCATCAAATTCAAAGAGAATTTCTATTCAGAAATATCTAATTCATTGGATAACAAGAATAATCACTTTGATAATCGTTCCTTTCATAATTTATTTGATTTGTTTTAAGATCCATTTTTCAATTTTAAATCGATCTGGTACCGGAGATGGTTCAATTTCTTCTTTATTACAAGCTTCATTTGAAGATTCAAAGATTAAAAATAGTCCTCGTTCAGTGGCTTATGGATCTTTGGTATCTATTAGATCTCAAGGGTTATCACCAAATTTGCTTCATTCGCATGGCCATGTATACCCTGAAGGATCTCAACAACAACAAGTTACTACATATGGTCATAAAGATACCAATAATGATTTTATTGTTGAGTTTGATTTTGAAACCGGTTCAAAACGTAATTTTGCTTCAAATGAACCAAAAGAAGGTGAGAACTTTATAAAAGATTTAGTTCATGACGGGGATACAATAAGACTAATTCATAAAGAAACAGATCGTCTCTTACATTCTCATACTTTCCGATCATATATTTCTAAGAATTCAAATGAAGTATCATGTCTTGGTGGTGTTTATGATAATGATCCTTCTAGTGAATGGGTCATAGAAATACTGTCTCAAGAAGTATCACCAGATCCAATATTTCAGGATGAAGCTGAAGATGAAATTCATCCAATATCTACAAATTTCCGATTGAAACACAAAGAATTGGGATGTTATTTGGCATCAACTGGGTATCAATATCCATCTTGGGGGTTTGGTCAAGGGGAAGTGGTTTGTAAATATGCATTGGTCAATTCGGATAAGTCTACTTGGTGGAATATTGAAGATCATATCAATGATTTACTTGAACCACCAGCAGTATCGTATGTTCCACCTAAGCCCAAATTTTGGAAAGAATTCATAATGCTCAATTATATAATGATGACTTCAAATAATGCATTGATCCCAGATAAAGATCGTTATGATAGACTTGCCTCTGAATGGTGGCAATGGCCAATTCTTAATGTGGGGTTAAGAATGGGATCTTGGAGTATATCTGATGTGAAATATTTTCTTGTTGGACATCCTTTGATCACATGGGGAAGTTCTTTATCACTTGTTGTGTTTGCCATTTATTCATTGGTATTACTTTGCTTATGGCAACGTCAAGTGGTTGTTTATCGATTAGGAATCTTTGATCCTGCTTGGAATAAATATTTAAGTCAAGGTTTATTACCAGTACTTGCGTGGTTTTTCAACTATTATCCATTTATCATGATGGGTAGGGTTACTTATGTTCATCATTACGTACCAGCTCTTTACTTTGCTATATTC